>JAADXN010000569.1:0-19998 GCA_023337875.1 Pythium apleroticum | reverse complement strand
GGTCCTGGTAGCCCAGGTACTTGCTGGTGGCGGCGGTCGTGGACCGGAGGTGCGCGAGGATCACGTTGTCGATGTTGTCGCGCACCTTGAAGTCGTAGAGTCCGTTGGCGAGGTCGTCGAGGAAGACCGACTGCCGCATCAGCGCCACGTCCACGAGAGAAGACGTCGAGAGAAGACGTCGTGATGAACGCGTAGAAGGTGTAGAGACTGACGAGGATGTCGAAGGCGCGGATGGCGAGCTGTCCGTAGTGTTGCCATCCTGAAGGTGGCGGCGGCGGGCCTACTCTTGCGGTCTTGCTTTGTTCGCGACTGCTTCTAGGTGATGGCACATCAGCGGTGATGGGGGCGACGGCGTCGCTCATGATGCAACAACGCGCGTGTGATCGAGAGCAGGCGCCGAGTTGGGGGACGGACAGAAGAACGAATCGCTTGTTGCTTCTGCGTTGTGACGGATGGAGAACTGGTGAGTAGACACAACCAGCGACTGCCGTCGGTTGTGCTAGCGCGCTCGCTAAATAGCATCACTTGGGTCATCAGTCGCACTGGAATGCGTGAAACTCCCGTCGTTTCTCGAAGCGAAAGTCTTTGGCCCCGACGAGTGAACACGCCAGCATCGGCGTCTCACCCGCGCTGTGTGGTACTCGGCTACTGCGAGCGGAAGTGAGCTTTCAACATGTCAAGAACCACGCCTTGTATGTAAATCAACCTTTGTACATCCCCCCTTCTCCATTCTCCCTCCTCCTCTTCTTCTCATCTCTTCTCCCCCTCAGGGCGAGCGCAGGATGCCGCTCATGCTGCTGGCGCCGACGGTTCCTCCTCCGCCCGCCGCGCCGGCCTTGGCGCTGCTACTGTTGGCGGCCGTGGGCGACAGCGGCGGCAGACTCACGCGTACTTCGTGGGCGCTGCGCGTGAGGAACTCGAGCATGGCGTGGCTGCCGCTGATGGACGAGTGCATGATCGCGGCCTGCAGCAGCAGACTCAGCGCCTCCTGGCGCTGCGTGGCCACGGCGCTGCGCGTGCTCGGCAGGAACGTGCGTCCGGGAAGCGGCGGCAGCGCGTCCACGCTGTGGCCCGTCTTCTGCAGCGTCGCGTACAGGTCGCGGAACTCGCTGAAGCGCCGGTACACCGTCCACTGGTACGGCCCGCCGTACACGAGGATCTGGAACACGCTGAACGACAGCACCTTGTCCACGGCGCGGCTAGGCACGCTGGCCGCCGCGTCCTTGTTCTCCAAGTGGCACAGCTCCACCTGCACGGACCGCAGTGGCTGCGTGCGTAGCTCCTGCTCGGTGAGGCCCGTGACGAGCGTGTCCTGCAAGTTGCCCATGAGCAGACTCAGGTCCACGCGGCCGTCGTCGTCGTAGCCATGCATTCCCGACGCGTCGCCGAGCAGAGCGTGCTGCCTGGCTTCGTCCTGCTTCTTCTCCAAGTTCAGCAGCAAGTAGCGCGTCGCGCTGAGCTCCACGCGCGCCGACGACACGGCGAGTTTGAAGTTGGACGCCGCCGTCTCGTCGTCGCACTCGATTTTGTACACCTTGTGCGACGTCTTGGACTGCGCGATCGTGAGCAGCGCAGCACCGTTCGTCTCCACCTGCAGAGACGAATCCAGCGCCAGCTCCCACAGCTTCTGGCCGCTCTTGGCACTCAGACACAGCACGCGCTTGTCTGTCAGCAGCAGCATGCCGCGTGCCGACGACTCGACGCCGTAGTCCAGGTGGTACACGTAGCTAGACACGCGCACAAATTAGTTAGTTGTTGGCACTTGGGTGTAAACACGAAGAGGAGAACGTACTCATCAGTGAGGTCCAGCGATGTGAGCGCCAAGATCGCACATCCTCGCGCCTCGCGCTCGGAAAACGACACCAGCACGCCGTCGGCACTACAACACAACCGCATTTGTCAGCTTTCATCCACCAAACGTATGATACAGCAACCAACGCACCAGATCCGTCGAGGAAGACGCGCTCGTGTGACTGTCAGTCCGCCGTGCTCGTATCCTCCGTCGATCGCCTCAGCACTCGACTTGGCGCCGCGCGACAGACTCGTCAGCATGTCCAAAAAGCCCGCCGCTGGCTTCACGAACAGACCCGCGAAGCCCTGGCCGATGCCCACGACGAAGCCGCCGGCGCCGTCTCGCTCAGCACCTCGCACAGGGGCCGTGATCACGCCCTTCACACCATCCCAGACGCCGCCCACGAGTCCCTTCCCGCCTTCCGCGATCGCATCGCCGAGATCGTTGATCTTCTTCTTCTGGCGAGTCGTCTGCCGCTGGCGCTCGACGTTGTACTCGTCGTCCATGGCCAGCAGCGCGATGCCCTTGCCGAGCGTCTCGGTGATCTTGCCCGTCGTGTGGAAAATGCCGACAGCCGTGTTGCGAAGCAGACTCTTCGAACCCTTGGTCATGCCAGTCCGCAGATTCTCGATACGCAGTCCATTCTCATCTTCCAGCAGCATTTGCGCCGGCGTGTAGAAGAAATCCTTCACTCCAGTGCCCAGCGCACTCACGAGACCGATCGGATTGCCCAGGAAATCCACCGAGCCCACGATGCGGTACCAACTGCGCAGTCCGTGGTGGACGTAGTGCTGCATTGTGTAGAAGCCCAGCGTGTGCGTCGTCTCGAGCACATTCTCCAAGTAAAACTCTGGCACTTTGATCGCCGCATTATCCAGATTCGACACGAGTGCTGCCGCCGCGCTGATGAGCGTGCGAAGCACCGACGACATCTCGGGCGACACGAGCGAGAGCAGGTTGGCGCGGTCCGTCGTGCTCGTAAACGTCACGTTCATCTTGATCGGGCAGAAGAGCAGCCACCGCAGCAGCATCTTCGTGTTGCCACCACGATGCTCCACATGCAGCATCGTCAGTGGGAACTCGGGCGTGTTGGGGAACGGCCAGCGCGCGTCCACCAGATTCAGCGCCGCATCGCCAATTGCCGCCGCTTGCTGCTGCTTCTCAGCAGTAGAGCCACTGCCGTAGCCCAGCAACGACCAGTTGATTCCACTCATCGCCTGCGCTGTCGCCACGAGCACTGCGTCCTCCAGCTTCACGTCGAGCTCCTGCAGCTGAGCGAAGATGTACTCGAACTGCACGAGCGTACGTCGCTTCGAGAACACACCCATGAGCTGGAACGTCGGCAGCAGGATCCGGTCGCTTCTAGCAGCGGTCGCTCCTTCCGATCCGGGCTGCTTCGTGGCATCCGGCAGCGTGCCGTTGCTTCGCGTTCTGCCGCCGAGTCCTCCGCCGCTTGTGGGTGTGCCCGACAACGACGCTGCTGTTGTCGCCGACTGGTCCTGCTGAACAGTGTCGTCGAGTCGAATCGGGAACACCATCACCGGGTAGTTGGTATCGAGAAGCTGGTTGTCGACTTGGAGATGGCCGACGCGCGTGTTCACAACGTGCCGTCCGTCCGTCACGAGACCGTAGCTCACTTGGATGCCCGTGTCGGCGTGCCGCGCGGACAGCGAGATCGACATAACTTCCCGCGGCATCCTGCGCGGCGCTCCGACGCCTCCTCCTCCATTTCCGTCGTCAACAATAGAGATGAACAGACCTTCGACTTCCAGCTGCACGTACGCTCGCAGTTGCTGCTGCTTCTTCAGCCGCGTGTACGAGTTGCGGTGCTCCCACTTCAGAGCGAGCCTCACTTGGCCCACCATAGCACGTGCGGTTGACGAAAAGCTCGATCTCGTGTTCGACGTCGGGGCGTACAGCGCACACAGACACTCACTCACAACTGACGGCTCCTGCTCGTCGATGTCGCTCATGGTATCCACCTTGGATGAAGACGGCGGCGGCGGCACGGAGACCCAGGCTTCGCCCAGCAGTGTATCGAACCGCGTGTCCTCTTTGCTGTGGTCGAGATGATCCATCGTGTCTTCGTCACCGAAGAAGTACAGGAAGGGCACCACGCTCGACTCCTGCGCCGCCGTGAGCCCGTGGTCCGACATCTCGTTGCGTTTGTACACGCGCACCAGCACCTTGTTCTTCGAGTGGCCGTCTCCAGATTCAGCCACAGACTGAGGCGTTTCGACGAACTCGACACGACGATTCCACTCTGCGTCGTACCGATCGGCAGCTTTGCTGTGCTCGTCCTCCGCATGGGCGACGTGGCCGAACGATGTCGGCGGCTGGCGAAGGAACGACAACGAAAACATTCCCGGGTCTTTCGCATTCGGTGCAGACTGTCCAGGGCCACACGCGTTCGAAATGGCTCGGAACGACGCGTCTCGATGCAGATTCACGATCGACTTGTCGTTGACCGCCACGATCGTATCGCCAATACACACGTCGCCGTCCTGCACGAGCTTGCCGCACGGTCCGTTGTACATGACACCTTGCACGACGACGCGCCCGCTGTGGTAGATGAGATCGAGCCCTAGCTTCTCTCCTTTCTTGAACTTGTGAGTGTGCACGAAGCGAGTCTGGCTTGGTCGCTGCCCACGCCCTTGACTTGGCTGAGGTTGCACGACCGGCTCATCACTCGCGACGGCCTTCTTCGCCACGGATGACGTCGCTGCGCGCGTTGACTCCTTGTACGACACCGTGCAGTACACTTTTCGCTCGGCCTCGCTGTCCACACTTGGAGCTGTCGAGCCCGTGTCCGCTTCGGCGACTTCCACGGCAGGCGCCATTTGGAGATTTGTGACTCCCATGACCACGACGCTGAGCACGCGTTCGTCGTATGACGAGTCGTTCGTGAAGTCGCTCGCTGAATCATCAGTCGTGACCGAGGGCGCCGTACTCGCCGTACGATACGAATCCTGCCTCGCTTCGAGCCTGGCCTCCAGCCGCTCCGCCGTCAGTGATGACGGAGGTGCACGCGTGCCCACGACTGGTTGTGCTAATGCAGCAGGCGGCGAGCCGTTCGCTGGCGCCGACGTGCCATCTCCTAACGCCAAGTCCACGGACTCTCGCTCCAGCAGCACCTTGAGCTGCGATTTGCAACGCACGAGTCGGTCCAGCTGAGCTTCGACACTGAAGTTGCGGATCGCGTCTTCCAGAGTCGCCGTTGAGAGCGTCGGGTCCTCTAAGGTACTGCCCACGACAAGCTGGACGCGCACCATGGAACGAATCCCCACGCTGCCTGACGACGCTGGCACCAGCGGCACTAGCAGCTCTTGGACACGCAACGGTTGATGCTGCGAAGCACTTTCTCCCTTGCGTGCAGATTCAACGAGCGCTCGTAGAGAGATATTCGCGCTTCCCAATAGCGACGAACCGAAGATGAGAAGCTTGTTGCCCTCACGAACCTCGAGCTCGACGCACAGCGGATCGCTCTCCGTCTTCGCTTCCGAGCCTTCGTCCTCGTTGGCCTCTTCGTCAAGGGAGAATCTCTGGAAGAGAATCTCTGAACCCTTACTCTTCTTGATTTTCGCTGGCACCCAACGTGGGAAAATGGCGCGCGAGGACTGCGTGCGCAGTGTACGAGCTGCCACTTCTTGGTCTTGCTTTCCTTTCATCCGTACGCGCACGAACGGAGCCACGCCCGTGGCATTTGTCTCAGGTGGATAGAGATCCTCCAAGTGGACTGCATCCACGATCCGCATGGCCACGACTAACGCTGGTCCCGATGCAGTCGTTGACGAGCTGTCGTCGATGAGCGCACTGCTCTCCTGAGCTTCGTCTTCCATCTCCATCGCGTCCGAGCTCTCCTTCACATCATTTGCGAACCGTACCTGCTTGCGTTGCTTGGCTTGGTCGGCATTGTCGGCCTGTGACTCGCCCTCCTTCAGTCCAACTGCAGCCGTTGTGATGGTCCGATGACGGTGGCTCTCAAACAAAACGCGAGAATACCAGAGCACACTGGCGTTGTATCGTTTCCAGCTGCGTAGCAAAGCTGTTCGGCGGCGGCGTTTGTGTTCGCTCGATGCGCCAGGCAGCACGTCGGTCACGCGCAGCGTCTTGGTGGCGTCTTCAAGCGCGACTTCGACCCACAGACGCTTTGGCGACTTCCCTTCACTCTGGATTTCGATCACTGGCAATCGGTGTAGCTTATCCAACGCCACTTCGAAGGAGCCCACGACACGAGGAGGTGCGACGCCGCTTGATGACCTGGCGTTCGCGCCGCTGTGCTCGTCGCTGTCCTCATCATCGCCGGTGCTGAGGGAAGCAGTCGACGACGATTGGAACACGGATTGGATCTGCACATGGAGCACTGGCGCCACTGACGCTGCGAACGGCACGAAATCGATCGTTTGGAACGGGAACACGCGGTCGAAGCCTTCGTAGGTGAACGCGGTGGCGTTGCCGTCGCCGCTTTCGGCCCCACTCGTGTCGTTCGCTGGAATCTTCTGCCACACAAACAGCTCAAACGCCGTGCACTCGTTCTTGAGCTTGAACGACACGAAGTCCTTCACTTGCGCTGATTCAGCACCACCATCCTCCAACGCGTGGATTTCCTCTTCGGTTGACGCCTCGAACGTACGGCCTTCTTGGAATCGAACAACGAACGCCGGGTCGTGCAGCTCCACACCAACGTGTAGGCTCATACCCGAAAGGGCTTCACACGGAGCGTCCTCAGTCGCCGAATCTGCGTCGGCGAGTGATGCCGCGTGTGCATCTTCACTCAGGAAGCACGAATCGCTGAAGAAAGAAGACGCCTTGGCGAGCGCGCGGTGCAGTCGAATGACGAAGTTTCCCACAGAAGTGACTTCGAATGGCAGACTCCACTCCGATACACCATGAGGCGTCGAGTTCTCTTCCTCCTTCAGCTCCTCACCATCGTAGAACTCGTCAAAGTCGCCGTCCATGCACTGGCGTTTGAGACACACAAAGCGCAGTTGGACGCGGTTACGCAGACGCGCGTCATTCCAGTGGAAGAAGCAGCCTTGCCGAGGACGCAGCGTGATCGCGTTTGCATCGTCGTCGCGCTCTTGCTTGATGAGCAGCTGGAAGCGGTCCGACGTGTTGATGAAGTAATACCGCGGCACGAAAGTCACGACAGTCGTTCGGGAGAAGATCGACGGGCCTTGCTCAATCATGACGCCAATGTCAAATTGCTTGTGGGAAATCGGCACTGACGACAGCTCAGACAACCGCAGCGAAGGCAGCATGCTCATGGCGCCTTGCTTGGCGTTTCGGTCTCCAGCTCGAAGCGTGATCTGGCCTCGCAGGCCAACCGTGCCAATGTCAAATGCCTTCGACTCCACTTCTGCGCTTGGGACGTCTTTTCCTGCGGTGCGCACACCAATCTTGATCTTCGGGGAAGCTTGCGCCTTGTTCTTCAGCCCAGAAAACAGCGCCACTGGTGCGTGGCGGTCAGAAGCCTCCGACCACGGCAACACACGTCGACCATCAGGCGTACGCATCACGATCGACAGGCACGTGCGATCGATGAGCCAGTATTCCGCGTAGATTCGACAGGTCGCAGGGGCCAGTTGGTTCAGTACCGTCGTGCCAAGACGCTCCGTGCTCACGATCTCCACTCGCAGATGAAGCGGACACAAATCACCCACAGCTTCGTCACCATCCGCATCTTCCGGAGTCTTGATCAGCTCAATCCGCGTGCACAGTTTGTTGCTGCCGTAGATGAAAGAAGACTCATTCCACGCAGAATACGTGCGATAGCCGATGCCAGGAATCGCTACGCTCAGCGCGACCGCTGAAGGCACGAGGGTGGTGTCGATCTGCGCAGCGGTAGCTCTGTTGTGGAAGATCTCGAGCTCGCACACCTGCGCTGCATGTCCAGACGCCACCGTGCCATACGTGCCGGAGAAAGAAGCGGCATTGTCGTGCACCCAGGCCAGATCGCGCTCCGATTTCTACAAACAACAGCCAACCCATTGAGGGCGATCCACAACATAAGGAGCCAATTCAAGAAGCAGTCACTCACCGTGCACACTGTGCGGAAGGACAACGCGAAGGGAACCAAGTTCTCGATGCGAATCGGCGGCGAAATTGTGATGAGAGCCTCCGACTTCTCCGACTTCCTCGAGGCCGTAAGAATGACTTGGAACGGAGGTCGTGAAACCCCAAACGCGCCTTCATCCTCACCACCATCTTCGTCTGGATGTACGTCCCAGTAGAACGTCAACACCTTCCGAACCTCAAGCGCGCCTGTCTGGGCTGCAGTCCCCGTCGCCTTGGTCGTGAGCACTGGAGCACGCAGAAGCGAGGCGATCGAGATGTGAGTCGACCGCTGCAAGCGGCCGTCTTCAAGCAGTGGACAAAGCGTCATATCGCCTCCGTCCAGATACTGAATCGGCACGAAATGCGGCGTGCGGCCGTTGGCAGCAAGAACCTCTTGACGCTGGTCGTTGTAAGACACCTCCACTGGGAACGCGAGATGGTTCAGCAGCTGCACTTTTCCACGCAGACGCATGACCAGCGTGCCTTGCTCCGCGACAGTCTCACAGATGATGCTCTCTCCGTGCCACGAGTCCTTGAATCCAGATCGGCTCTCCAAGTGCAGGTAACTCCGGTTCGAGTATCCGATCGGAACCGGGATAGGCTTCGAGCTCGATGACGATGACTTGGGTCTCATCCACATGAGTCTGCGCAGCGGCGACGTCACACTGCCAGCAGGAGCCTCGTGTGCGACGATGTCAGTTGCCACGCGCTCACCGTCAGCGACAGAAAGCCAACGAGTCGACTTCGACATCATATCCTTCATCACAGCGGTGAGCTGCTCGTTGTTGATCCACGACGCATCGGTCAACGACGGCCTTTGAGTTCCCCCAGACGCAGACGCGGCAGCATAATTCATCAGGCCCTCTTCACTGCCGACCGACAGCGTCGGCAACTTCACCGTCTCGTCGCCACTGTCGTCAAAGAACGACGATGACTGCGGCAGCAACTGGGACGTCTTGGAAAACGAATCGTACGACGTGGGGGGAGGCGCCGCTCCGGAATGACCAGCGACGAGGAAGGGGATGCCCGACTGGTTGTCCACGTACACAAATGCACCGAGACGCGACCGCCACGCTTCGTCTTGCTCGGCGTTCGTACCCGCACGACTGATTAGATCGAGGAACTGAAGCAGCACATTCACACCATTACGTGACACGTTGACCGTGATGGCCTTCTTGATCACCAACAGACACGTCGTCACCAGCTTCGCGTCATCTTCGTGAGTCCCCGAATGCGCAGGAGCCGAAACTTGAGCGACTTGGTGGTGTAACAGCTCTTGGTAAATGAAATGCTTCGTCTCCGACGCACGCGCCGCCGCCGGGGCAAACACGACAGTCTTGGTCGCGCCGAACAAGCACGTAGGGATGCCTTCACAACGCAATTTTGTGCCCGCCAACGAGATCTGCTGACGATCCGACATACAGTAGTCGCAGATCGCCCCTCCCTTCAAGTGAACCGCAACGTGCACGTCGAAATCTTCCACAAGAGGCTCCCACACTGCCAATTGGGAGTTGTAACTCTGGATACCGACCTGAAGACCCGCCATCGCCGTCAACCGCGAGTCAAAGGACCCACGCAAGTCGAGAGTGAGCTGCACGACCCGCAAATGCAGAAGCGGAAGCAACATGTTGTGGAAGTCGTTCACAACTGTCGCGTTCACGCCAGGTAGATGGAACTGGAACACCTTGAGCTTGTTCCACATGGCAACACCAGTGCTTGTCGTCGCGGACTGCGGACGAATTGGCGACTTCGGCGTTGACGCTTTCTTCGTCGTCGACCGCGGAGTGCTCGATCTCTCCTTCTTTGCGTCCGTGTTCACCGACACGACAAACGGAATCGGAGCGTCGCCGACGCCATTGAACATCAAGTAGCCTCCGCCCTCGTTACTCGCCCGCGCATTGTCGCCATTTTCCATCATGTCGAACTGAGCACTGACCAATCGACTGCCCCCGTAGAAGGTCTTGCCTTGCTTACTGAACGCGCGATAGATCGTCAGCTCCTCCATGACGATCGCGTCCTTGTGGCGGATGATGCTGCGGTCTGAGTTGAACGCACTGGTTCCGTACTTCCAAATACGCGTCTCGAAGACGCCAGCGCTTCCGTCGGGACCGAGATATCCCGTCGCACCCAACTGGTCGTACTTGCATATCGTCGCGCCCGCCGCAACATCATTCGTCTCCGCCTCGGTTGGCTCCGTATCGTCGTCTTCATCCTCCTTCACCGGCTTTTCCGAAGGCTGCACGGCCTGCAGCGCAATGCGGTCGCCAAAACGGACCGGATCGCCAGCTATGCGACGACTGCCCGCTGCTGGAATGATTCGGAACATCGTCGGCTGCACACTTTGCCGATCCTGCGCTGTATAAGGCAGCACGAGGTACCGCTTCCGCCACGGAGAGCTGTACAACCCGATGGCTGGTCGCACGTTGAGAGGCCCACGGAAGGTTGCCGACACGAGGTACACCATTGTCGTTCCGTAGCAAAGCGAAGGCTCGTTGCTGCGATCGCGGGGCTTCCGGCGGTTGCTGCTTTGGCGGTACTCGCCATCTTCAGAGATCGGACCTCGCGTAGAAGGCAACGTGAACGCATCAACCTCCGGGTTCAGCGCACTAGAAGTCGACGTTACCGAAGACGTGGTCGAAAATCTGCGACCGCCTAGCGTCCCGTGAGTAGACGAAGAGGTCGGAGGCTCTTCGCTCGGCGCCGTTGGGAAGCTCACGATCTCTTCCAGAGCCCCACGAAGTGAACAAACGTCCAAGTAACCAAACCTCAGGTCGAGAACACGGTCGAACGAGGACTTAAGGCGCACGAACCCCGTCGCAAAGTCCACGTCGAGTCGACACTCGAGGCCGCACGGTTTCAAGAAGTCGCCGGAGATGTCGCTGCTACTTGGATCCGAAGTCGGCTTCGCGGTTTCGTTGCCTCGTGTCCACAAACTGTTCTGGGAAAGTCGCGACGTTGCCTGGATGTTGGAGAGCTCCACGCGAACTTGAAGACGATGGTTTGGCGGTGTATCTCCCTCCAACTGAAGCGCTGGCGTTGGTCGACGCAGAAACTCCACTGTGACTGACGCCTCCCAAGAGAACATGACAGCACGCGACAGTGCCTTACTGGGATCTTCCACCAGCAGAACAGCAGATTTACCCAGCGTCAGCGCCAACACAACGTAGTGCTGCGGCGAGTGGATGGGCTGGCTTGGTGGAAGCACAGCTGCCGGCTCTTCCGCTGAATCCTCTTTTTCGTCTTGCTCAGCATCATACTCATCAACACCGTCCACACTTTCCATGGACGATTCCGTCGAACTCCATGCAGAACGACCGGGGCTCTCCAAAAAGCGAAGGACGTCGTAATGAATGTTGGATGGAATCACACGGAAGCCCTCCACATCCACAATCACGTCAGTGCGAATTGACGGACTGCGCGCATCTGCAGACGATCGTCGTCTTCGTCGGGATCCTTGGCTGCCGTCGCTCCCAGCTTCCGAATCACCAGTCTTGCTAAATGGATACGACTGCCCTGAAGACACGGACGACGCACGACGAGGGACAGAATGCATACTGATCAGCGTGTCCGATCCAAAGAATGACGAGCTGAGCTTGCGAAGCCGTCGCGATGACTGATCGCTATCTTCGCTGCCAGGGGCAGGCCGTGGCTTTCGCTGATGTGGAGAGGCGAAGGAGCACTCCAGCGCTCTCTCTTGCTGGAGCGACGCGTCCAATCGGCCGTGCAGAACGCGAATGGAGATCGAGGACGTCGGAACACCAGCAATGCTTGGCGGTTCAAACACCACAACATCGCGATACGAAGACGAGATGGCCGAGTCGTGTCGCGTGTCTCGGATCCGCATGCTCAATAGCTCTGATGATACGCGCACAGACCTAGTTTTCATGCCGTAATGTACTGACGCGTTGAATTCGCTCACGTCGACTGAGCAAATGGACCCAGGCGCGCGCTTCTCAGCCTCAGCCATCGACATGTCACCACTTGTCGACGGCTGATAACCGTCTTGGCCGTGGAGAATCTCGAGCGCGAATTGCGGAACCTTCACAGTGACGATCAATTCTCGCTCCTCCTCTTCCTCCTCGTCCTCGTCTTCCTCCAGCAAGTCGTCGAGCTCTTCAGACACGTCAGCGCTCAGCGGTATCGACGTTGTGGTCGATTCCACCGCAGGTTCCGCCACACTCTTTGCAGTCGCTCGAAGGCGCGCTTCCCCGAAGTTCTGGATGGGTAATCGAAAGAGGAATGCGTACTGTTCACGATTGCACACGAGTCGAAGAGGTGAAAACTCGATCCCGACAGTCGTCGCGTTTCCACTCGAGAAGTCTGCCGACAGCGTCATCGACGTCGACCCCAGAAGACTTTGCGTGAGTAGCTCTGGTCTCGTATAGGCTGGTTGAGGATTGAGGTTCTGGAAAGCTGCCTGTTGTCCTTCGTAGCTCGGATCCACGAGAATGATCGACACCACACGAAGCGCATCGAGATCCATCTTGAGCTGAGAGAGCGACGAATTGAGCAGCACCTTCGCCATCACGCGGTTGTTCATTCCCCGGAACATATCCTGAAGGTACTCGTTGCTCAAACGGAACGTATCGAATCGAACCACGAGCGCCTCCGTCGAAGTACGATGGACCGGGATACGAAGCTTTGCGTCCACTAAACGGATATCCAACAGCGGGAATGTCGACACAACGTCCGACGCAGATGTCTTCACTGGCGGAGGTCGCGGTGACGAACCGTAGCCGGTTGAATTGGCAGACTGTTGGCTGCTTGAAAATGTCGACATCAGGAAATCTTCATCCCACGCTACCTGGACTTGATGCGGGAAGAGCGTGCGCATGACCGTCTGCAAGAGAACTCCGTCCACGAAGTACGACCGCAAGTCGTCCAAGAACCGATAGAGAACGCGGATTCGAGGCGAGTTCAAGCGGACGGTGAAGCGACTTGCATATCCTGGATGCCACTCTTCTTGGATATTGTCTGCCCCGTAAAGCTGCGCCGCACACGAGAAGATCGCAGGCACCTTGTCCACCACTTGAAGCACGTCATCCACGGTAGGCACATGCCCTGGCGCGGTAGTCGATGCAGCCATTGCGGAGTCATCGTCGCTCTCCCGTTTCTCAGACCCAAGGATCTCCTGCAGCGAAGGGTCTGGTACAGTCTCATCGCTCACTCGCATGGACATGAGGTGCGCGTAGACACCGAGGTACTCAGGGAAGCGGTGCACGCAGACGCCGAAATCATTCGCGACGAGCCGGATGAAGACCGAATCGTCTGCACGGCCACCGGTAGACTCTTGCTGCCGATTATGCAGCACGACCGACAACCCTGCGACTTGGAGTCGCAACTGGATAGTAGCCGGCGACGTGAGCGCCGCCGTACCGCTGTTCGATGCCGCGGGCGAAATGACTGACGGCTCCCGACGAAGCCGACGCACGGACATTCTCTCGGCAATAGACGACGCGACCCACGTGCCGATTTTCGACGTCAACCCGGGGCGTGGCGCCGACTTCCTCGCTGTCTGTTGAGTTGACCGTTCGGTTAAGCTCGGCGACTTGGCAACCTTCCTCACAATGGGAGGCTTTCCAATGCCACCACTGCTTGATGCCCCGTTAGATCGAACGGCTTTTCCGGATTGCGACGCGACTGGATTACTGTCTGGTGGTTGCGGGGACGACCGGTACAGGAAGACGAACAAGTCAGCGAACGCGTCTTGGTGAAGGTTGAGCACCAGAGTCTGCAGTCGAGCGTCAACCGACAGCCCCGTGAGCAACTGATCTTGCCACACTGTTGCGCTCTGAGGAGTGGAATGGTCTTCCTTCTCGCCTGAGTCACAGAGCTGCGACCAAAGTGACGCATCTTTCGGCTTCGGGGCTTCCAAATCTACACTCGAAATCGCCAATCGAATGAGCCTCTCTGACGCGTTTGGTTTGTCTTCCTTGGAGCAGTTGATCAAGTCGCCCGATGCGATGAGGAAGCGACCTTCGAGGCCTTTGCGCCGTTCTTCCACGGAGAACGAGCCAAGCTGGAAGCGCAGCTGCTTGTCGTACGTCCGCATGTCAAACTCAGTCTCGATGTTTGCAATCCCCACACGGACGATCTTCGAAACTTGGGCCAAGTTGGGCGCAAGCTTGAGCGATATCGCGACTTCGCGCACCTGAAAGCGGACCATGAACAGCACCCGCTGCCAAAGTTTCAGCAAGTCCTTGTCGTCGATTTCTTTTTGCGCCCGGCTCTCTCGCTCGGAATCGCGCATGCGAGCGAACGCGTGGTACAAGGCACTTCCCGCTGGTGAGGAACCCAATATCGACGCCGCACGGCCGAGAGAACGCTGCGACGGTTGCGAGTAAAACCGAGTTTCGCTCTCGAACCCCGAGTAAAACGCGTCATCATCATGTGACGCGCTCGCATCCACGCTCGGCCTGTGCACATTGCTCTCGACAGCTCTCTTGGCGGGTACGTCGTCGTGGCCTTCATCATCACCAAGCTCACCCTGGACGGCTCTAACTCGACTGAAGTCTTCCCCTATCGATCGCAGCAATCGCACCAACAAGCCGAACGTGTCTGCGTCCAAATTCACTCGCACGGACTCCACACCACCGACCACCTTGACAAGAGGAATCGTTGGATCGTTTGGAGCAATACTCACGAAGACACCAATGTGCACGGACGTCTTTTCCAGGAGCTGAGTCGAGATCGTCGAAACTGGGCCATCGTCTGATAGGAGCACCTCGATCGCGGACACGCCGACGTCAATCTCGTCGTACAGATGGTCTTCGGGCTTAGCTCCAGTCAAAAGTGACACTTCGGGCGGACCGTCCTGCTTGGCGTCACTTCCTCGGCGCGACGACGCACGCAAGTGCCCCAAGAACACCAATAGACGCGCACTGCTCCGTGGTGCGTCTTCGATGCTGGCTGGCGATTCGCGTATGGTGATCAACGGAGAGATGATATCCACCAAAAGCTCCACGTTTGAGCGCCGTGCCAAGGCTGCGTGTACTTGAGCTGCACTGTACCGTTGCAGACTTTGCGCCTGTCGCCAGGCGCGCTCACGCAGCCCAGTCAAGTCGACATGGCTCGGTCGAGCGAAAAATGACGTCACTCGAAGCAACGCGCCAACATCAAAGTGGCACTTGATCGCTTGCGCAACGACAGACACGGCGATTCCTTGAACTGCTGCGGTGCCGTCTCCAGGAGTCTCTTCGACGCCAAGGCTCGTCTTGCGTTTCGAGCTCTTCAGCTCGATGCTGATATCAATCAAAGGCAGCACGCGCTCACAGTGCCGCAATCGCACGCTGCTCATATTGTCGCTCACGGACTTCGGATGGTGGGAGATAATCTCGTCGACACTCATACGCTGCACAATCAGGCGCGGGCTACTCGAGGCCGTGGTGTTAGCCAGACCCACCACACTGGCGTCTCCAAGCTGGATGCCAACTTCCACCGACTTCGGACGCACGAGCACCTTGAAATCCACGTTGCTCAGAGCCACTGCCGCCAGCAGTGGCGAGCCTCCTTCACTCACGGTTTCGTCTCCGACAAGTCGCAAGCTCGTTTTCGCGAGCAGGAACTGGCAGCGATACCAAATATGCTGCCCTTGCTTATCAGTTCGTTTGGCAAGTGGGAGTCCTTCACCATCATCATCGGCGTCTTCGTCCGGATCGAAATCGATGGCCTCAAACAGTGTCTTCGTGTCTTGATCGCTCCACTGTATCTCCTCTTCTGCCGGCGCTACAGTCTTCGCTTCGCCACCCGTAGCTCCACCGTACAACCACGAGGTGTACGCCCACAGCTTTGAGCTCACAGGTGCAGCGGCCTCCGCGACCGGCACGCCTGGCTGCCCAGATGGTGGAGGCTTCTCGTTTGGTTTCACTGCGGGTCGCGGCTTGGCCACATGCTCGATCAGCGAGTGGCGTGCCGTATTCCGCAAATGAAAGAGTTCCTTGATGTCCAGCTCGACCTCTAGATCATCCAGTTCCTTCTTTGCCGCATCTCTTTGCAGATGGAGCACGTCCTCCGGCACGAGCCCAACCAGAGCCATCGCAGGGGTAGCTTTCTTGGCTGGTTGCGTCAGAAGCAGATACAGCGCCTTGTATCGTGAGCGCTTGGCCTTCGCTTGGCGGATTTCCTCCATGTCGACACGCGCAAGCCGCTCGCGCACATCGATCAGCACAGCAGCGATCGCGTAGCCCCACCACCGACGCGGATCGTCCTTGACACGCAGGCCCACTGGTCGCAAGTGCGCATATCGAGCCTGTCGTCGCTTCAAAGCCAGGAACGAGACGAGATTCAACGCGCTGAGGTACTGCGGTCGCTGGATGACGACGTTGATGTGGTCGACGCTCGCGCTGGCGTCGATGTAGGTGCTTTTTTCCTCGAGCACGTGGATCACTGCGTCTCGGTACTTGATGATGCTGGCTTCAAGCCGATCAACTTCGGCGAGCGACCACTGGAGGCAGCTCGAGATCGCGTGCTTGAACTGCTTCACCGTCGGCACGACGTCTTCTTCATCGTTGTGCTCTCTGGCCACAGCCCACGCCTGCGAGAACACGAAGCTCAGCGTGTAAATGCGGTCTCCCGTCAGCTTGGGCATTCCATCAACGAAGTCGCGCCACGCGTCGTCGCCGATCGCCGCGATCGTCTGCACCATCCACGGCGTGCCCAGCCGCGTCATCACACGCGTACACAGCTCCTCGTGCGTGATCGGCAGCTTCGCTCGCCCGTCATTCACTGTGAGCTTGAGCGACAGCGTGAGCGGCTCGATGATATAGTCCTTGGGCTGGAAGAGTCTCGCATTTTCCGTCCGCGCGGCCAGATCCCCCGACCAAAAGTTCATCTGCATGAGCTTCATGAACTCAAACGAGTCCTCCAGCGCCGACGGCGGCATGGAGCTCAGAGGTAGCGACCAGTAGAGCCCAAACTTGTTGATGTCGACTTTTTTCCGCAGAAACGACGCCACGGCCGAGTCTTCGTCCGTTCCTCCTGACCGAGGTGTCGCCGCGCCGCGCACGATCGTCGTGTAGTTCCACCCAGCGTCCGCCGACTTGATCACCATGGACGCAAGCGTGACGCCCACGGCGAAGGGCTTCTCGGGCGACGACACGCGGTCCTCCATACGCAGATGGATGTGCTGCACGTTGAGCTGCACGTTGTCCAGCACCTTGACCAGCAGCTTGAAGAGCAGCGTCTGCGTCCAGCGCTTGGGCTTTTCACTGGCCACGGGCTTGTTGAACTGCGTGGCCTTCTCGATGGCGTCCAGCGTCGCGCGCTTGCGCTTGAGCGTCTCATTGCGGCGCTTCGGGTCGTTCTTCTTGGCGTCGGCGTCCGCATTGGTCGCCTCCGGACGGCGGTCGCAGACCTCTAGCAGCAGGTTCACGTCCTGGACGTCTACGCGGATGGGCTGGCTAGCCAGATTGGCCCACGGCAGGTCGATGCGGACCTGGTGGAGCGTGCCCTTGACGATGCGGAACTCGGGCGGCAGCGGGAACGCGTCGGGCTGCAGCTCCACGACGTCCACCTCGATCTTGCCGTTCCACACGCTGATCTTGAGCGCCTCCGGATCGATGTCCTTCACGTAGCTGCCCAGCACGGCGTCCAGCACGATGTGCACGTAGCGCTGGAGGAACAGCATGGCGCTGCTGCCTTCGCTTCCTCCTCCGCGGCTTCTTCGGACTGGGAGATTGACTGCTTGACTTCGTTTGCACCTCCTTCAAGAGCGCGAAAATTAGGACGATTTAGGATTTCGAATCCTCCAAAACAGGATTTGGCCTGAGTTACCAGACTGAAATCTAGGACGGATTCCAGTTTTGGAGCCAGACGGAAGAGGAGAGGGGAGGATGGAGACGCTGGCGGCGGCGGAGCGCGAGCTCGCGAGCCAAGTGGCGTTCCTCACGCGCGCCATCGACGCCAATGGGGAGCAGCAGCGACTGCGATTCAGCGTGGACGAGGAGCAGGCGATCGAGGACCGGCTGGATGCGGCCGCGAACGCCCACCGCAAGGCGCTGCAGCACGCGGAAGAGTGGCTGCTGGAAGTGACGGATCCGCAGGCGCTGGCGAGCGCCAAGCAGCAGTTGGCGGCGTCGCAAGCCACTCTCAAGACGAACCTGGCGGGCGTGCGGAAGGTGCTGATGTCGTACCAACAGAAGGCGAAGGTGGAGCGACTGAACCAGGCGCGCAACAGCCTGCTGCAGAAGTCGGGAGACGGAGCCAGCGGCCAGAATGCGTACGTGGCGATCTTCCTGAGCTCACGGCGTCTCCTGCGATTAACTGATGTGGCGTGGTGGCGATAGAACCCTCGCGACTAAGACGGGCTCGGCCGTGGATGTCATCGCCGCGCTCAAGCGAACAAAGCGGGGCATGGTGGAGGAGATCGAGCGCGTCGGATCCATCACGCAAGTGCTGAGTGCGTCATCACCCAGCTTGTACCCCTTGCGCTTTGAAGGAATCAGATACTAATCGTTGTGTGTAGATGACGGCCGCGTGAGCCTCACGAGCTCCCACGAAGAGTTCGACAGCGTCAACGCGGAGCTCGCCAACGTCCGCAAGCAGCTCAAGGCCCTGCAGGTGCGAATTCTCAAGCTCTCTTTCTCCACGTGCGCACTGCTAATGTGATCTCTGACTCTCCGCAGTGGCAAGCTCGCCAAGACCGCATGTGGATCGCCGCTGGCATCGCGCTGCTGGCGTCCACTGTGCTCTACATCGTCCATCAGCGCACGGGGCTGCTCATAATTTAATCCAAACAATCTGAGAGATATCCAAGGCTATTTCATTTCAGTGTTTTTCGAGAAAGTACAACCACGAGTGCGCGTGAGCAAAAGATCTGCTTAGACGTTGAGCGTCTTCTCGTAGTCCTCAATCGACTTGAACAGCGCGGCGAAGTTGCCCTTGCCGAAGCCGCCGCAGCCGGCGGCCTGCTCCATCTTGCCGGCGACGTCAGCCATGCAGCCCACACGCTCAATAATCTCAAAGAAGGCCGTCGCGCGGTCGCCGATCGGCTTGGTGAAGATCTGCAGGAGGATGCCCTCTTCGTCGGCGTCCACGAGCAGACCGAGCTCCTCGATCTTCTTGTACTGGGCGTCGGTCAGGCCCTTGCCGATGCGCTCAGGCAGGTTCTTGTAGTAGACCTCGTTCGGGCTTGGCATGAACTCGAAGCCACCCAGGTCGCTACGCTTGCGCATCTCCTCGAGCGTGATGAAGATGTTGTCGGTCTTGAGCGCGATGTGCTGCAGACCAGCGCCGACGTTCTGCTCGAGGTACGTCTGGATCTGGCTCTTGCGCTTGGTGCCGAAGGTTGGCTCGTTCACTGGCAGCAGCACCATCTCGTTGTTGCTGGCCAGCACCATGCTGTTCAGGCCCGAGTCGAGCGTGCCGACGTCCTCGGTCGTGAACTCGGAGAACTCGTGGAAGCCCGTGAAGCCCATGATGTACTCCACAGCCTCGATGAGCTTGTGCACGTTGCCGACGCAGTGGTCGATGCGGCGGATGCCGATGGACGCGTCCTTGGTCTCCACGGCTTCGTATCCTGGCACGAACGGTCCCTTGAAGTCGCCGCTCACGTAACGGAGCACGACGTCGCCGTACAGCTTGACCTCAGCGATCGTGAGGGCCGTGCCCGTGGCCTCATCCTTGAGGACCTTTGGCTCGAGCACACCAATCGCGCCGTTCTTGACCGACACCTCGTACGCCTCCTTGGCGTCGCCGACCTCAATACCAAGCGCACGCACCGCAATGCCGTGCTTGACCACAAACTCGTGGGCGAACTTGGCGTCGTAGGCAGGCAGCGGCGTGACGGCGCCAGCGGCCTTGGCCGTCTCGGTCGAGTACGGCGCCGTGACGACGAACTTGACGTCGCCGCTCTGGATCACGTAGCTGGCGCACTCCTGGTTGTTGGTGCTCTGGTCCGACTTGCCCGTGAGGTGCATGCCGAGGCCCCAGGAGAAGCGCTTGTACGTGTTGGTGGCGTCCGACGTGTAGAACTCGATGTGGTGGAACTTCTTCACGTCGAACTTGTCGCTCTTGGGGTTGTGGCGCACGAAGTTCTTGTGGCCCACGAGCTTGACCTTCTTGGACGCGGCGTCGTCGCTCTTCTTCGGGCTCTCGGCGCGCTTCTTCGGGCTGAGTGGCATGGTGGACGGAGGGAGTTGGGGGGGGGGGGG
>JAADXN010000568.1:0-20017 GCA_023337875.1 Pythium apleroticum | reverse complement strand
GGACCGCATCGGCGACACGTTCCGCTGGAAGGGCGAGAACGTCGCCACCAACGAAGTGGAGCAGGCCATCTCCAAGTTCCCAGGGCTCGGTGACATCTGCGTGTACGGCGTCGAAGTGCCGGGCAACGAAGGCCGCGCGTGTATGGCGGCCATGGTGTTTGACGACGCGAGCTTCGACATGGCGGCGTTCGTAAACCACGTGAAGACGCGACTGCCGTCGTACGCGATGCCGCTGTTCCTGCGTCAGCTTGGGGAGATGTCGGTGACGGGCACGATGAAGTACGAGAAGGCCAAGCTGCGGAAGCAGGGCATGGACCCGTCGCAGGTGAGCGACAAGCTGTGGTTCTTCGTCAAGGACAGGAACACGTACGAGCGTCTCACGGCCGACAACTTCCTCACGCTGCTGACGGGCGCGCGGCTGTGAGTGTGCAATAGGGCGCGGCAGTGGGCGGGAGGACCCTTCCAGCGAGCAGCTCAAGGGGAAGATTGTGAAGTGTGTAGCCATGTCTCTGGGTCTCAGAAGTTGAATATCATCCAATGAGAGATCATGTTTTGAATTTTAGCGAATCAGAGCTTACTGCGACACGTGTTGGTGACGTAAACGGCTTGTTCAGTCGAGTGAGCAAAGGCGTCGGACTAGGTCGCCAACGCTGGATTGAGTCATCCATCCGATCCGATTTCATCCAATCAAGAGCTGCTATTCCATCATGGACCAATCAGCGAGCGAGAAACCTCCAGCACTTCCACTGCGATCCAAACCACCACAGATTTCTCGGATATGAAACCCCACCGACAAAGCCCTCGCGTTTCGCCAACAACAACCCAAGCCATTCGCCAACTTTCCAACAAGTCGACGTCACCAACAACTTCCAACACATCGAATATGAGCACGGACACTGTGTACGACTACATCGTGATCGGCGGCGGCTCGGGCGGCATGGCGTCGGCGCGCCGCGCCGCCACGTACGGCGCCAAGGTGCTGCTCGTGGAGCGCGGCCGCAAGTACGAAGGCATGGGCCTCGGCGGCACGTGCGTCAACTACGGCTGTGTGCCGAAGAAGGTCATGTTCAACGCCGCCGCCCACGTCGAGCACCTGAACCGCAACGCCGACTACTCGATCCACACGGCGCCGCGTAAGTACGAGTTCGGCGACTTTGACTGGGCCAACATGAAGGCCAAGCGCGACGCGTACATCCTCCGCCTCAACGGCATCTACGAGCGCAACGTGGGCAACGCCAAGATCGATCTCATCGAAGGCATCGCCAAGATCGCCAGCAAGACCAGCGTCACAGTGGACGGCAAGGAGTTCCAGGGCAAGCACATCCTCGTGGCCGTGGGCGGCGTGCCGGCCATGCCGGCGATCCCGGGCATCGAGCACGCGATCGACAGCGACGGCTTCTTCAAGCTGGAGCAGCAGCCGAAGAAGGTGGCGGTCGTGGGCGCCGGCTACATCGCCGTGGAGATCGCCGGCGTGTTCAACACGTTCAAGAGCGAGACGTTTTTGTTCTGCCGCTATGACCAAGTGCTGCGTGCGTTTGACCCGTACGTGCGCGACCTCGTGAACGAGGAGATGGAGAAGGCCGGCGTCAACTTTGTGCGCCGCAGCGGCATCCAGAAGATCGAGAAGCAGGCCGACGGCAAGCTCACGATCCACGCCAAGGTGGACGGCGAGGACAAGGTCATCGCCGACTTCGACCAGGTGCTCATCGCCATCGGCCGCAAGCCGCGCACCGAGAACCTCGGCCTGGAGCTGGCCGGCGTGAAGCTCTCGGACGCGGGCTTCATCGAGGTCGACGCCCAGGAGAACACCAACGTGCCGGGTATCTATGCGATCGGCGACGTGACCACGACGGGCTGGGAGCTCACGCCGGTGGCGATCGCCGCTGGCCGTCGCCTTGCCGACCGTCTCTTTGGTAACGAGCCAGGAGCGTGCCTGCACTACCACCAGATCCCGACGGTGGTCTTCAGCCACCCGCCGATTGGCACTATCGGCTACACGGAGCCCGATGCGATTGCCAAGTACGGCGCCGACAAGATCAAGGTGTACACGAGCAAGTTCGTGAACCTGCTGTACGCGATGGCGGACCCAGACAACAAGGGCAAGACCGCCATGAAGCTCGTGTGTGTGGGCGAGGACGAGGTCGTCGTGGGCCTCCACGTGGCCGGCGAGGGCGCCGACGAGATGGTCCAGGGCTTCGGCGTCGCCATGAAGATGAACGCCACCAAGGCCGACTTCGACAACATCGTGGCCATCCACCCGACGGCCGCCGAGGAGTTCGTGACCATGGCGCCGTGGGGCTACATCCAGGACAAGATCAAGCTGCCAACGCCGCCAAAGGACCTGTAAGTGAAGACAGCGAGAGCGTCGTAGACAGTGTGTTGCATATGAAATCAAACGAACAAACATCTAATGAAGCCTACAGAAAGAAAGGTTGCACACGTCACAGAGACCACCCTCACTTCAACTTGTTAGCTGTGCAGTGAGCTGCTCACCGGAAGGATCCTCTCGCCGTGCCTCACGGGTTCGGTGAAACAGTCAGCAGCGCGAATCCATCGCAGTGGAGTGGGTTCAACAACCAACAAGCCCAGCTCCTTCCCGTGACTCACGCTGCTCACTGTGTGGCTTCAGACCGTCTGACAGACGTGGGGCCCACGGGCCTCTCATCCGTCAGGAAGCAAGCGTCCATGCCGACGAAGTGGCGACGATGAGAAGCACGACACCCGAATGGCGAGGCCCACGGGAAGCCGGAGACATGACTCGGGTCACCCACTGTGGGTGACACTGTGGCATCGGGAAGAGTGAGTCGCCATACAATTGTCATGGTGTCGATGCGAATGAGTGGAGTGCGGCGAGTCCGCATTGTCCAAGGCGGCCGTGGGATTGTTCAGCAGATTATCTCCCCACCGAAGAGGTACCATTTCGCAAGACGAAAAACCTGCAGAATGGAATACATACCAGATCGAGATATGCCGATAATTATAATTTCACAAGGATGCCAGCATCGTATGACTGTATAAAATGATATTTACGAGTCAGGGCTCGGGGGTCGACGTCGACGGGATCACTTCCGCCAAAGCAGATGACCAGGTGGGAGATGTCTGCTGCAACTGGATCCTGTGTGTAGTACATTGTACCTCGGCAAGATCCGGATTCGCTTTCGGCTTGTTCACAAAGCGTCTTTCTGGCCGTGCGGCCAGTCCGGTCAACATCCCCACCGACCGCATGGACTCCAGCTGAAGCCTCCGTGATGGAGGCACCAGCTGCGTGCCTTGCCGCCTGCGCCATGAGCTCTGCCGCTTGCGAGGGTGTCTGCTGTCTGCCTGATCCCTGTGGCGGTGGTGGTGATGCGAACTGCTGGAGGATTGCTGTTTGCTGAACTCAAGTGAGACCTTGCTTCCCGTTTTCCGGGCACATGGCGAAGAGAGACGCAGTCAGTCTCAACCACGAAGCGGAGCGGCAGAGAGCGCGAGTCGGTTGAACCGACTCGCGCTCTCTGCCGCTCCGCTTCGTGGATTACGTTGACCTCACGCTCAACGCAGGCGGCGACTGCAGTCAGCCTGTCAGGCCAGAGCCACTTGTTGCACACGCCTGTCCGCCCGCTCTGCCGGCCCATCCACGGACAAGGCGGACCGACGCCGGTCGAAATCGCCACGGCAACAGCAACAGGCCATCACAGGGGACCTCCCTCGCTCACTGGAATCTTGAGAGACGCTCGCCTCGCATGGGCTGCCTCATTCTCCAATCCTCCACCGGCCCTTCACAATGAAGCTCCAGTACGAAGCCCCAGCGTCGACAAAGAAGTCGCTGATCAAGCGCGGTGTCGCCGCCGGTCTCGCCGTCGCCGGCACGGCCGCGGTCGCCCTCGGCATGTACGGCTACCACGCCGAGACTTTCCACCACGACGCCGGTCGTCTGCTGGCCGAGATCGCCAGTGCCAAGACCGTGCAGGTGGCCTTCCGCCCAAGCTCGGACTCGACCTCGGCGCCAAGCGGCGGTGTGATCGAGGGCTTCCTCTTCCCCAAGAACAACGCCGACGGCTCGCTCGGCTTCGACGGCCGCATCTCGTACGAGCACGTTGGCTCCCAGTACAACTTCACGCTGCTCAACGACAAGGGCTTCGTCACGGTCGAGGACAGCAAGACCGGCAAGCTCACGCGCGCCGAGTGTCTCACCAAGGACTCGACGCCGCCTTTCTCGCTCCTCACGGACGGTCTCAAGAACGCGCGTGTGATCGACGCCGTGGCCAACCCACAGTTCAACGTCACCTGTGCCACGGGCAAGCTCGTCGAGTTCTTCTTCGCTGATGAGCCGTACGTGTTCTGCTCGTCGTCGGCCAACAGCGCCGATGTCACCGTCACCGGTGAAGACATCAGCGCCTCCGTCAAGCTGCTTCAGGAGAACACTGAGGGCGCCCCAACGCTCGCCTCGCTCACCGTGCCATCGACGGTGGACCTGACCAAGTGCGAAGCCCTGGTGGACACTGCCGCTGCCGGCAACGCCGCCCTCCCAACCTCTCGCCAGCTGAAGCAGCGTGCCATGGACGCTCTCCAGGTCGCCACTGGTGGCCGTCGCCTCGGTGCCATGGGCTCGACCGAGTGCAGCTGCAAGGACGGTCTCAAGAAGTGTCTGTTCGTGCACGGTCTCGGCTACAACGACACGGACAGCACCACGTCGTTCAAGGAGTACTTCGGCACGATCGAGCAGCAGGCCAAGTGCTGCTCGTCGGTCGAGTTCCTCCACATCGACACGCTCAACTCGCCATGGTACGACGAGGTCTCCAACTCCAAGGTGTGTGACCACGCCGCCGCGCTCAGCACTGGCAAGGACAAGATGGCCATCGAGAACGTGGCCATCATCGCCCACTCTATGGGTAACCTCGTGACCACGTCGGCGCTCATGAAGGGCAAGTGCGGCCTCGCCAAGAGCTCCAAGTACATCGCGCTCAACGGCCCAATGTACGGTACCATGGCGGCCACCACGGCCATCAACACGTTCTCCAAGCTGCCAAGCGCGCTGGTCCAGCGCCTGTGCACGAACGACCCAAACACGGTGCTCGACGACCCGATCGTGAACGTGCTGGTGTTCTTCGGCCTCTGCCCAACGCGCATCGCGCTCAAGTCGCTGGTCTTCAAGGGCTCGGACGCCTCGACCCCGGAGCTCGACGCGCTGTTCACGGCGGTCGGCACGCAGTTCCAGAAGTCGGTGACCTCGTCGCTGTGTGGCGTGAACCCGGTGGGTCTGCTGACGACGGACTCGATCCAGTTGTCGCTGCTGGGCGTCGCCTCGGGCCACGCCTCGCTTGAGAACGACGGCCAGGTGCACTACGACTCGTGCCGCGCCACGCTCGACAAGTCGCTGTACACGACGTCGTGGGACGGCGGCAACTACTACAAGGCCAACATCAACCACCTCGACGGCACGTTCCGCAACGGCGACGGCTGGTGGGGCAACGACCGCAAGCCGATCAAGTGGTTCAACTGCCAATTCTAAGTGTCGCGTAGCTCCCATAGGGAGAGAGATTTTGATACTGTAGGCGGCCATAGAAGCTCCCTCCCTCCCCATTATGAATGAAGTCAACTCCCCAATCCACATTCCACTGTTGCCTTTCTCACAATCAGTCCAGTGACACCCACACCACCTCGCTTTACTGCCACCGGTACTAAACCGGTTTTAAAGAAAGACCGCGCTCTATTGCGGTCAGATCTTGAAGCGTGGCTCTTGCGAATCACAGCTCGCATCACTCGTCCTCCAAGAAGCCAGGTGGTCATCACCAACGCGAATATTGGACGCCTTCGCTGTCGCATCTCCACGCCTACAGCTCCTCGGCGGCGCCATGGACGACGTGACGGTCTTCAAGCTCGTCTCTTTAATCTCCATCTGGCTCGTGGGCCTCGGCGGCGGCCTGCTGCCGTCGCTGCTGGCCACCAAGAAGCAGCACTCGCCCAACGTGCAGCATCTCCTGAGCGTGCTTAACGCGTTCTCGGGCGGCGTGTTCCTGGCCGGCGGCTTCTTCCACTTGCTGCACTCGGCCATCGAGAACCCTGCGCTCCAGAAATGGTCCACGATGGACGACGGCCGCTACGAGTTCCCGTACGCCGAGATGTTCTGCACGCTGGGCTTTCTCGGTCTGCTGCTGCTGGAGCAGGCCGCGCACAGCCGCCTCGTGGACAGCGGCAGTGAGGACAAGGACCTCGAACTGGACGACGACTTCATGCGCGGCAGCGACACCACGGCCTCGCATGACGACGACTACATGGAGGACCACGACGACGACGCCCACGAGGTCAAGGCGTTTGTCGGCGGCCAGACGCCCAACGCGCGGCGCGCCAAGAAGCCGCAGGCCCACGGCCACTCGCACATGGTGCCCTCGGGCGGCAACAACTCGCCCGCCGTGGCACTCGTGCTGTTCCTGGCGCTGTCGTTCCACTCGGTTCTCGAAGGCCTGGGCATCGGCGCGCAGTCGACGTCGGCCTGGGGCGTCTTCCTGGCCATCGTCCTGCACAAGGGCCTCGCGGCCTTCGCGCTGGGCTCGGGCATGGTGCAGAGCGCTCTGCCCAGCACGCACGTGGTCGCGTACATGGTGCTGTTCTCGTTCATGAGCATCATCGGCATCTTCGTGGGCTGGGCCATCGCCGCCGACTCGTCGGAGGACTCGGCTGCCGCTGGCATCTGCGTGGCACTTGCCAGTGGCACGTTCATCTACGTGGCCGTGATGGAGGTGATCCCGCAGGAGTTCCCGCGCCACGCCAAGCCCACGCAGAGCGCCGCCAGCCACGAACGCAACCAGTCCCACAAGACGCTGGCGCTCTGTCTGGGCTACGCGGTCTTCGGCCTGCTGGCCAAGTGGTCGTAAGGGGCACTCGGAATCGTTGTGTGGAAAATGAATAACTACCTCTTGTTGTCTTTCGGTCTCTTGCGCAAATACGAACACGCCTCATACACAACGTCGTGCCTACTACTACCTAATACTGGCCAGCCACCGCCGTACTGTATACTTCTATCCTGTATCTGTCCGCGGGGCTGGCCGGCGTGATGGGGGTCTCTTTGTTTCTCGTCGCTTTTCTCGCTTTTCTTCTCTTCTTCTGCTTTCGCTTCTTCTTCTGCTGTGGCTCGCTGCTGTGCTTCGTGGGGGTCGTGCTACTACACCAGACAAACTCTTCTCTCGTGACGATGATGACGCTTCTTGATCCGACGACACGGCTACCGCTCGACTCCTAGGACACACGCTCGCTTGCCTCTCTTCTTCTTCTTGCTGCTTCGTTGCTTACACGTCGATGCGCAGCTGCTGCACGGCCGCCTCCAGCGCGTCTGTGCCGTTGCTGGCGCCAGTGGCACTGCCATCCGAGCCGTCGGCACCGCCCATGGCCGCCATGCGAGCGTACTCGAGGCTCGCGGCGTGCGCGAGGTCGTCGTGGCTCGTGGCGTAGTCGCCACGGTGGTGGACGCGCTTGTGCTGCACCTTGAGGCGCTTGGAGCCGATCTGGAAGCCGTTCATGCTGGCGATGGCGGCGTCCGCGGCCTCCGGCGCGTCGTAGCTGACGAAGCCGAAGCCCTTGCTCTCGCCCGTGATCTTGTCCATGTACACCTTGGCGCTGATGACCGTACCGAACGGCGCGAACGCCGTCGCCAAGTCGGCGTCCGTGAGATCGTGCGGCAAGTGGTAGATGAACAGGTTGGCGCCAGTCGGGCCCTCGAGCTGGCTGGTCGTGCGCGACGCCTTGGCCGCCGCCTCCACACCGCTGAGCACAGCCGCCGCCGCGACGGCAGCAGAGCTAGGCGAGCCGATGGCACCCGACGGTGGCGCTGGGATGCCGGCAGGAAGACCAACGTTCGGAGCATCGAAGCCCATGGACGGGAGACTGTTGAGGCCGTAGCCGTTGCCGGCGAACGCGTACGGGTTGTAGTACATGAACGAGTTCGACGGGCTTCCTGGCGTCGCGCCGGCGGCTGCGGCCGCAGCAGCAGCAGCGGCAGCCGCCGCGGCGGCGTTCAGCGAGGTCTGCGCGCCGAACGCCTGCATCTGCTGCATGTACTGCTGCTGGAGCTGCTGGAGCTGAGGGAACGGCAGGCCAGCGGCGGCCGCGGCCTGTGGAGGCAACGGCCAGTACGCAGCGGCCGCAGCCGCCAGGTTGCGGGCACGCTGGAGACGCTGGCGGCGGCTGTCGGCGAACTTGACCACAAGCGCGGACGTGCCACGCTCCATAGTCACGAGGCCGTTGACCTGCTGGATGGCGTCGAGCGCCGACTGGCGGTCCTTGTACTTGAGGAAGGCGCAGCCCTTGCTGATGCCCGTGGTCGGGTGGCGCAGGATGTAGACCTCCTCAATCGCTCCGAACTGCGTGAACACGTCGCGGATCGCCGCCTCGTCGGCCGTCTTGGGGATCATGCCGATGAAGAGCTTGTGCTCCTGCGAGGCGCCCGCCTGGCCCTCCGCCGGACGCACCTGCAGCGGGTTAATCGACTACAAAACACCACACACTCTGTCAGCATCAGCGCAGGAAGAAGTCTTTGTAACTCGTGTTTGAGACCACGTACGTTGGGCAGCGTGACCTTGTTGTGGAGCTCTTCGATGGCCTTCTCGGCCGCCTCGCGCGCGAAGAACGACGCGAACGCGCAGCCGCGGTGCGCGCCCGTGAGCTTGTCGCGGATGATCACGAGGTCCTCGAGCGGGCCGAAGACCTCGAGCACGGGGCGCAGGTCCTCTTCCTCCATGGTGCGCGGCACCTGTCCGACGAAGAGCTTGACGGGGCCGACGCTCTCGTCCTCGTAGAGGCCCTCAGGCGCCGCGTGCATGGCGTGGTGGTAGTGGTGGTGGGCTTGGTGGTGGCCCATGAGCTCGGGGTTGTGCATGTTGTCCATGGTGGTCGAGTCGCGCGTAGCTGTTCGCGTGCTCAGATCTGAGTTCCAACAAACTGCAAGTTGTTGGCGATGGGGTATCACCAACGACTGGGAAGTGTTGGTTGTTGGTGGGTGGTGGTGGGGGATTTTAGTCCGCTTTGGCTCGGGGGGCTTCTTCTTTTCGCTTTGCGGTACGCTACGTTACGCCACGCCAACAGGACGCCAACACAACACACGACGAGAGAGAAAGAGAAGGACGCACGGACGCACGGACTGACGAAGGAGACACGACACACACGGCTCGCGGCGCTGGGCTTCAGGCGCGGACGTGGGGAATTGCGGGGGTGTTTCGGCTAATGCGGTCTCACGGAGCTTCCCGAGGCGATCGACTGCGTTGGTGTTGCTGGGTGGAAGAGCACACAATCGACTGGTTTTAACCCTTGCTCCCTTCAAGTTTCACCACCCCGAGCGCCAACTCAGTCGGTTGAGCGCCACATGGCCCTCCACACCATCAACGAAAAACTGCAGGTTCCCAAAACGCCAACAAAATGAAACCGACACGGCCATCCGTCATTTCGGCACCCCTGTTTCGCTCTGTTCCACTGATTATTTGGGCCAAAACAACCGCCCACTATTCGGATGGTGACAGTAGGGATCAGTGAGGTTGGGGTTACAAAGACGTTCACGTACTGATTTTAGGTTGAGATCATTTTCTTGTGGAGCTCTTGGCCGAAACGGCAACGCCATCGCCGTCGCATGACCAGCTCAGCTCAGCACATGGGATGAGAGCTGCTGCTATTCACAGGCCTCGCGCAACGGCCTGCCCGTAGCTTGAAGAGGTGGACTAAAACACCGTGCCGTCGCTTTGGATCTTGATGGGCGGGCTGCCGTCCGCGCGCTTTTCTTTCGCGATGACGCGGCCGGCCTTCCAACTGCCGCCCTCCAGCATCTATTTTCACACGACGCGTGCAACATGAGACGGTGGCTGCAAGATCCGATCCAAAGGGTTGCGGTGAACGCACCTTCACGAGAGGGAACACGTCAGCAGTGAGCTTGAGCTGCGTGAGAATGACCTTGTGGATCTCGTCGAGAAGCGCCACGGTCAGCGCACGCCACTCGACGATGACTTCCGAGCTCGGATCGAACGCCTCCGTGAGAATGGTCGGCTTCTTGGGCACAAGGACGCCATAGTCGACCAGTAAACCACCGTTGCGGTACTCTGGGAGGCCTAGAATAGTCGATGAGCATCCTGGTGACGACGGGAGATTCTTTCGCAAAATCATGCGTACCGGTCATGTACTTGAGATCCGTGATCTTGAGGCCTGCCTCCTGCTCAAATGGAACGCGTTACAAATCGCAGCCTCTTCTTGGTCAATTGATCGGCCAAACGAACCTGGAGTGGCTCCATGAGCGAGTACGTGAGCCACTGGGAGAGCTTGTGGAAGCTCACGTGCTTGCCCGCCTGTGGGTCGTCTGGCAAGTAGCTACACATCGATTGGTTTAGTCCATGCGCTTTCCTGTGAGGGAGATCATGCGGTAGCGCACCTGAGGTCCCAGACGTCGCCCATGTTCTTGCCACCGATGCGCGTTCGGCTCTCCGGCCAAATGTCCTGGAGGCCGTCAATGATCCCAGTCCACAGCACCGTGATGGAGATCTCGTCCTTGTCGTTCTTGTGCTTGAAGAGATAGTCCACGAGGTTGCCTACACCACAATCGCATCCACTTTGTCACTTTCCAGGCACTCATTCGCACGCCAAAGCCAATCTGGACGCACCTGGACGCGCTGGGGATCCGTCATCGCCACCGAAGTACTCTGGGTGCGCCTTGATGCTCTTCCCGAGACGCTGCAAAGACAACCACCATGGTCAACCAACGATACCTACGATACCAGTATCCTGCGCAGGACGAACCTTCAGCAGATCTGTTCGACCGGCACATCCGACGAGCGGGTTCGTGGTCTCCTCCACTTGGAAGGCCTTGGCGATCGCGTCGTCCGGCAGGTTGATCAGCGCCTCCGCGTCGGAGCGGTGCGCCGCTCCCTCTGGATCAGACGAGAAATCTCCGCTCGTGAACATGTGGAAGCTAGCGATGCCCAGGCCTTCACTGCGCGTGTACACGTCCTCCGTTCCGGGCTCCTTGTACTTCCACGTCGGGCCTGCGCCCGCGTCAAGCAGCACACTCACCAGCGCGAGATCAATCAAACGCCTCGCCTTCTCCTTCGCATCACACGTCCACGTGGCCGTGAGCTTCGGCACACGCTCTGGGTTACCCGTCTCGAAGTGGCGCCAGCGCGAGTGGAATGGCACGCCGGCTTCGTTGTCCGGGTACCCTTCTCGGATGATGTTGATGATGTAGTCGGCGACTTCCGGGATCTTCGCGCTGTCCACCTGGAAGTTGGGCAGCTTGTCCTCCTTCGCCAGCGCGTACACACGCTGGCAGGTCTCCCGCACGGACGGCAGCGAGCGCAGGTACGCGACGCGCGCCTGGGTGTCTTCACCCGAGGCGTCGAGGTCGAGCTTGGCTTTCTTCTCCGGTGGGGGCGAGGTCGACATGGGAATCGCACGAGTCGGTAGCTGATACGAGTGGCTTCAATTGCGCAATGGCGGGATCTTGCGGCGGGGGCTTGCGTCACACACAGAGAAGCGGAGAGCGTGGATGCGGATCAGGGGCTTCCTCTCTTCTTCGATGTGTGAATGCGAATGTGAATGCGCGCACTTCAACGCCCCCTCTGTTTCCCGAATCCGCGCACTGTATGTCTCCGTAAAGGTACGATCGGATCCCAACATTCAAGTTCCCTTTTATAACCGAACGGGAGCTACACTCCTACGGTTTTAGCAGAAACATCAATCAGAGTGAAGGTCGTGAAGTTGAAACCGAAGCGAGGAAACGGCCGACAGGGATGGCAATTCGAGTATGGAGCGTCGCTCACTGGTCTCGATGGTGCTGGACGACTCTGACGAGGAGCTCTATGACAGCGTACTTAAGGTGAACACGCGCCGCTACGGCGGCGCGATGGTATCCACGTCGCCGGGCTCCCAGAGCTCCTTCCGCATGCCGTCGCCCGTGCGTTCTCCTGCTCGTCGGCGTCCCGTGGCGTCCTCGGACTCGTCCTTAGACGATCTCATCGACACCTTCCGCGCCAGCGCGTCCTCATTCACCCTCTCTACGTCACGCGCTGACAAGGGCGCGTCATCGCCCGTGAAGGCGGCGTCAGCTGCTCGGTCTACGGCTCCAAAACACAAGAGCATCCTCCGAAAGACGCCGGAAACGCATGTGAACACGAGCAGCGACGAAGAAGTCGCTGGCGTGTCGCCCATGCCCAAGCTCACGTACGTGCCCAAGGCCAAGCCGACGTTGGCGATCGCAGCGCCAAAGAAGCCCACACTTGCGAGTGGCCTCAAGCCGCCGAGTCGCTTCCTCAAGCCACGGACGACGACAGAGGTTGTGAGGAAGCCGGCGCTTCAGTCGAAGCTGCAGTCGCCTGTGAAGATCCCAACGCATCGCTCTGTTAGAAAGCCCGTGTCCTCGCCGTCTCCCGTGTCATCGTCGCTGTCGAATCAATCGACGACGTCGTCTCTGATGGAAGAGATCGACGCTCCGGACTCCGAGGACAATCAAAACGAAGATCAAATCGAGACATCAATCGATGATCTGATCGCCGAGGACATCAACAAGTTCAATCAATTGGTATCGCAGTCGCACGAGTGGCGGCGGTCGCAGACGAGCGAGGAGATTGCGCGCCGACTGCAGCAAAGCACGCGGTTCCGCAGAGACGGTCGCGATACGAGTGACGACGACGACGACGCTGGGCCTCGTTCTCGCACGTCGTCGTTTCGGCTCTTTTCGCCGACGCCTGGCGTTCGACTGGAGCCTGTGCGGTCCGTGCTGCATCGCAGTGGGCTCCAGACGGAGCTGGACTTGGTGCTAGAGCCAAGAGACGACCACGATTCGTTTGCGGAGGAACTGCGCACGATGAAGGCCGCGGCCGTCAAAGAAAAAAGCAAAAAGGCGGTGGAAGAAGCCGAGGCAAAGAAAAAGAAAGCGGACGAAGAGGAGCAGAAGAAGAAGGCGAGCGAGGCCATTGGGGCGGGCTTGTCGCTGCGTGATTGCGTGGACACGATCGACAAAGACCTGCTCCTGGCGCTGCGTCCGTTTGAGAAGATGAAGCAGGAGCTGGACAAGGAAGACGCCACCGTTGCTGCGGCGGAGGCCAAGGCCAGTGAGGCGCTCGATCTTCCCATGGCCACGCAGTCCATCGTGGAGCAGCTTGAGCAGACGTTTGGTGGCCAGACGCGACAGCGTGAGGCTGAATTAAAGGTGGAGGAAGACGCTGCAGCAGCGGCAACGGCGGCGGACGAAGCCAAGAAGAAAGAAGAAGAAGACAAGAAAGCGGCCGACGAGGCGGCTCGCAAGCAGCAGGAGAGGGAGATCTTGTCACTGATCCCCCTGCACGGCAGGCTCATGACCACGCAGGACGACGTGTACGACGCTCTCGCACGGCTGGAATACGCGGAAACGATGGCTCACGCGTCGTTTCACCGCTCACGAGCCCCCGAATACTCGACGGAGCGAGAGATGGAAGCGCTGAGAGCGTTCACGATGCAGCGGATGCGCGAAATCGAAGGGAGCATGCATGCGGTGCCACCGACTGAGACCGTATCATCTCGAGCGATGGATTGGCATCGTGAGAGGTTTGCAATGGATGCACCAGACGTGAGTGAAGTGGATGCGTCGAGTCCAGCAGCTGAAGACGTGGATAATGCGATGGCGTTTCCGGACGTCGTCCGCAGTGAAGTAGTCGAGAAGCTGGAGTTTACGATCCTCAAGTTGAAACACGCGCTGTCGGTCGACAAGAAAGAGGCGGCCGAGATCGACCAGAAACGCAAGTTAGCTGAAGAAGAAGCGAAGCGAGCGTTGACAAAGAAGGAAGAAGAGGCGCGTGAGAAAGCGCGGGTCGAGGCGGACGCCGCAGCCGCGAGACAGCGGGTCATGGGGATGGCGTCGCTAGACGAGCTGACTTGGGTGACTGAGGCAGACGCGAGGCTGGAGGAGAGTCTACGCCATGGCGGTGCTGTCGAACGACTGAATAAGTTGCTCGAAGCGCAGATATCGAATCAAAACGCCCACAGAGTTATGCCGTCGTTTTTCGATGACTCGCAGGTGGCCGAACGATTCGATCAAGTGAAGATGATGATGGAGGCACCGTATCTGCTCAAGATCCAGCAGCCTCCTTTTATGACCCACGAAATTCCGCCGCACCGGTCTCCGTACGGAGGAAAGCTCACCAAGAACGCGAGTTTCTGGAGATCGCACGCAGTCGACAATCAGCGATATGACGCCGACGACGAGTGGGTTGAGTATCGCCAATCTACGCCGGTGCAACGAATGAGAAGTCCCCACAGCCCGCAAGTTTACACTCCATCCGACCTCACCGGTCGTCTACCACGACGGCAAGTAAATGACTTGGCTAACGATCAGCAGCCACATCGCCGGCCGCTGTCTCCACAGTTTGATGAGCGAACGGTCTCACCGCAGCTGAGATCAGGGGCGGACTTTGAGAGGAGATATGGTGGCAAGGCGAGTCCGACACGATCTCACACAAGCCGCAGTGGCGAGAAGCTCCAGGAGCTGAAGCGTGCGATGCATCAGCTGCAGGCAGATCGTCGAGAAAAGACGCACTGGTTCCAGTCTTCCTCGCGCCATCGATGACGGTAACATGAAATGATACGGGGGCGTGGACGCGGATGTCTGGCGTGGTGATGATGGCGGTGTGTATTTTATATTCTATTGTGCAGTGCAGGCATTCTAGGTGTTGTATGGTGCGGTGTATCAAGGAGGAGATGCCGTGTGGAAGGCAGGGTGCTCCAGCACGTCGTGGAGCGAGATGCGGTCGCCTGGGTGGACCTGGAGCATGCGCTCACACAGCGCAACGGTGTCATTGTGGAAGTTGTCCAGCATCTTCCAGTCTTCGAGCACTCGCCGCAGGCCAAGACGGCAGTACGCTCGGAAGGCAGGACAGTCCACGGACGCCATCTCCACCAGTGGCGACCCCGTGAGCAGGATGAAGAACAGCACGCCCAGTGACCAAATGTCCGCCAGCGTCGGGTCGTACTCTGCGCCTGCTGCCACTTCCGGAGCCATGTACCCGAGCTTGCCAACGCGGCCTTCGACCAGTCGTGAGGTCTCCGATATCCGCGTGCTGAGACCAAAGTCGCCCAGCTTGCACAGTCCGTCGTGAACCAGCACGTTCTCGAGGCTGACGTCGCGGTGGGCGACTCGCACGACGTCGTGGAGGAAGTGGAGACCGTCGGCGATCTGGCCGAGCACGAGCAGCGCTTCTCTCTCGGAGACGCGGTTGTCACGCAGCTGTTCGAGCCGCTTGAGCAGGTCGCCTTCGTTGCAGTACTCCATGACGATGCCGAAGGAGCCGCGGTCGCCTCGCAGGACCTTGAGGTACTGCACGACATGTTTGTGGCCGCCTGAAGCGCAGATCTTGGCGGCGACGTCCAGCTCCAGCATGGGGTCGTCGCTGAGTTGGATGCACGAGGCGTCCACGTTGAGCCGCTTGCTCTGGACGCGCGACCACGAGATCTGTTTCACGACGACGAGCAGCATATCGCCTGGTTCGGCCTCAGCATCACGTGCGTCTTGTGTGACGGACTGGTCGTCCTCCAAGGATCTGTTCGTCATGGCTCCTCCCGGCATCTCACACAGCAGGATGTCGCCGTACTGCGCTGGGCTGAGCACGCGATGGACGCGATACTGGCCGTCCATGTCTATGTCGTCGTGGGCTTCCGTCTTGGACTGATGGGGGGATCTCTGACGAGCCGCTACGGTCGGTAGAGAGCTCTTGAGATCGATTGAGATTCAGGGCAGCGGTGTCGTCACCAGTCCGGCGTGGAAATGAGACTGTGAGGCGAGGCGGTGGCCCGTGGCGTCCCCTGAGAACTCAAAAAGGAAGGCTGTCTTGTCGGCCGACGAGTCGCGGCCCCGCCTCCATCATGGATGCGTCATCCATCGGAGGAGCGAGAGGGCGTGGACCTTTCAAAGGCGGATGGGCTGGCGTGGGAAGTAGGATTGGCGCGGGGGGTCTCCCCGCCGTTACAGCAAAACTTTCAACGACGCAACCAATCGGAACGCGTCGAGCGCAGCGCGGCCTCCGTCGCTCTTCCTTCGAAGCTTTGTGCAAGCGTCAACCGACTCGAACGTGGCAAACTGGAGGCGTTGCGTGGTCTCGCGAGACAGCACAGCGAACAAGCACGCCGCCTTTTGATGGTGGGGAAGGGTCTGCCAGAGATCCTGTTGACCTCACATACTATCGAATCGCACTGCCAACTGTGTCATCAGCTGCCTCCGCTACGCGTGGCAGTCACTGGGGAAGGAGGGGCGGCCTGGTCTTCGGCTACGGGATCACGAGCAATCTGATTTCGTGGCTTTCGCACGCTGCCGTCCACTCACCCCGCCTCCACTTGTGCGGAGGTTGGTTGTGTGGGCGGCTGGGAATCACACGGATGCGAAACGTGGAAGGACAAAGAACTGGTAGCCGCCCATCCTCAACGGCTCTGGTTTGCCGGCTCGAACGTACGTACTTGTGCGGTACTGTAGAAGTCTGCGCTGGGGTGTCAGTTGGGTCTTGTCTGCTGTTTCCGTCCACTTCCAGTCAAGTCGCGATACAAAGCTCATTGTGCTGTGAGACGAAGGAGGAGGAGGAGGAGGAGGAGCCCCGCGTAAGCTCCTTGGCAGGTGAGGCCTTGTGAGATGAAAGAGCGTGGTATCTTGGAAGAAAGTCTCACTTTCCTCCTGGCGCCGTGGGACGAACACTCACTGGGTGACAAAGTGTCCTTACACACACTGGAAGACCATCCCCACGATGAGCCTTGTGGAGATCCTGATCATACTGAAGGCTTCCTCATCAGCGTCAACAACCAGATCCCACGCGCCAGCGCTCGCCTGCCCACCGCTCACTTTCGTTTTGTGAGACTGTGTGACGGTCTCAGTTACTGAAACGGAAACCATCCGGATGTATGATGGGCTGCGGTGCCGTTCATACATCCTGTTCTGCCAAGGCAGTCGCGCAGGCCGCGCTCCACGAAACAATGCGAGACTGTGAGCAAAGCAGCTGGAGAAAAGGTCAGCGAGCTCCTCAGCACGGAGCGGCGCGGAGCTTCAAGTGAAACGGCGTGTTGCTCTCATCTCCCCTTTGCTGCTGCGGCCGCCCCCATCTCTCTCAGATCCACAGACAGATCCACAGAAGAACTGGTCGAAGTTGTTTAGCCGCCATTCGTTTCACGGGATAATCGCCTGTTGATCCGCAGCGCGCGACTTGACTTGACTGCGCAGCAGCGCTGAGAAAAAAAAGAGTGATTGGCGCGATACCGTTTCACGGCGAACCGCCGACATCACGCGGAGGAACGATCCGAGACTCGCAGGTACCGGCGTCCAGTACAGTACACAGCCGCACCGTAGTGTTGAATCCGTCGGCGTCTTTGTTTGCGCATGCCTTAAGGCTTACGAGGTGAACAGGTGACATCGCTACACGCGCGGCCTGAGCACCAACAGACTCCTAGGTACAGTACGGCAGGGTGGGTCCACAATGGCGACGGGTGGCTGGGCGGGACGAGACTGAGATTGGTGACGAGGCCGCTTCATCGACGAGGTTGCCACCGCTCGAATAAGTTCGATGGGCAGCCGCGACCAGTGCAGCGCAGTACAGTACGGTTGTGGGTCTGGGGGCGCAGGCCACGCGAGTCGCGTGGCCTGCGCACTCACAGTCCGTTGCGGCGTGTGTGTGGTCAGATTTGTTGAAGGGTTCGAGATGAGACCTTCGAGTGCCTTCTTGACCGAGTCCGACGACGCCAAGCCCGTGGAGCTCACGCCGCAAATGTTGGCGCCAACGTTCTTCTTGAAGACCTCACCGGCCTTGACGAACAGCGCGTCCTGGGCAGGCGTCGACTGGCTCGAGCCCTTGAAGGCGATGGAGCGCAGCGAGATGAGCGTCGAGCAGAGGCTGTTGCTCTCGAGCAGCGAGAAGATCGGGTCGTCGAGCACCGTGTTCGGGTCGTTCTCGCAGAACTTCTTGAGCGTCGCGGTCGGCAGCAGGTCGAGCGCCTTGGTGATCGTCGTGGCGGTCATGGTGCCGTAGATCGGGCCGGCCAGTGAGATCCACTTGGAGTTGCTGGCGAGGCCGCACTTGTTGTTCATGATGGCAGCCGCCGTGATGAGGTTGCCCATCGAGTGCGCGATGATCGCGATGTTCTGGAGCTGCATCGGGTCGCTGCTGTTGGTCATGGCCACGGCCGTGTCACACACCTTGCCCGTGAGCTTGTCCGAGTACCAGGTCTGGTCGTTCGTGTCCAGGTGCACGAACTTGACCGACGAGCAGCACGGCAGCTGCTTCTCGATCGTGCCAAAGCACTCGAACGAGTCGGTCGCGGCGCCCGTGTCCGTGTAGCCAAAGCCGTGGACGAACAGACACTGCTTCTTGCCGCCCGTGCAGCCGCAGTCGGTCGAGCCCATGCGGCCGAGACGGCGGCCGCCCGTGGCGACGTGGAGCGCGTCCTGCGTGCGCTGCAGCACACGCGTGGTCGTGGAGACGGCAGGCAGCAGACTGGCGTCGCCCGACTTGCTGGTGATGGCCGCACACGACTCCAACTTGAGGTTTCGAGGCGGGGTCAGCGATGCGCGCGTTGGCACACGCTCCGAGTTGGCGCTCAGCAGCGTGAGCGTGGCCTGGAGGTCGTCGCCCTGGACGGAGACCGTGCCCGGTGCGTCCTCCGTGGACGAGGCCGACGATGCGCCCGTGCACAGCACGTACGGCTCACCGGCGAAGTCAAACTCGACGAGCTTGCCACTAGCGCACTTGAACGCATCGGCGTTGGCGCCGACGGCGTCGATCACGCGCGCGTTCTGCAGCGCAGCCGTGAGCGTGGCGACAGGCGGGATGTTGTCCGGGTGGATGCAGTCCTTGCGCGTGACCAGACCAGTGGCCAGGTCCTGCACGGTGAGGTAGCCACGGTCGTCGATGACCGTGAAGTTGTACTGCGAGCCGACGAGCTCGTACGACAGACGGCCGTCGAAGGCGAGCTGTCCGTCGACGCCCTGCTTCGGAAGCAGGATGCCGTGGACCTCGAGGCCGGCGGACGCGCCGTCGCGAGGTAGCAGCGTGACTTCAATGCCACCAGCGGACGCGAGCTCACGCAGCAGACGCGCCGAGTCGTGGTGGAAGTGGTCGGCGTGGTGGCCGTAGAGACCGAGCGTAGCGAGAGCCGTCGCCGCGAGCGTGACGCCACCCAGCGCCAGGCGCTTGAACGAGCTGCGCTTCGCCTGCTGCTCCGTCGTTGGCTGCAAGACCTTGGCCATGGTGTCAGTAGAGTCCTCTGGTGTATCGGAGACCGTTGAAGAGCGGCGCCGATTGGGAAATGAGCAGTCGGGATCGACCACCGCACGGCAGACTCGGCCAGCAAACAGCGCGGACTCATACAGAGGCATCAGTCTGTACTACAGACTCTGTACAGTAGTGATAGGGAAAGCCTCGCCTGGCGACCTGATCGCGCGGATCTCGTTCCCTCACAGTCCAGAGGCGCGACCGCCGGCCTGTCTCGTGGCACGCGTTGTGGAAATCCTCAACATGGGGAGGTAAGGCAGACAGCCGTACAGAAGGCAGTGCCAACAGACTGGTACCCAAACTCTGGGTGCCACGTTGGCTTCAAGAGTCAGTCGGTACGTCAAGACCGAGCCGGCAGAGGAATCCGCAGCGCGGTCCGTTTTCCAGCGCCACAGTGAGACCGAGTTGACTCTTAGATCGCGATCGTCTGTTTCAGTGGGGACGTGCAGTCGCAAGTGTCTGCCGCCGCAGACTGGAACTCACTGCATCTGGTCTGGTTGATGAGCTCTTCGTTCAGTCTCGTCTCTCCCACCACGGGATCGTGACTAATGCATCAGCTGATCGCGCACAAACGAGCCTGAGGCGACACCAACGGTGACTCACCGTCTCTGTGCTTCGGAAACCCGCTCTTCGTGTCTCACGAAAGAGACCCACACCTACAGGGCCACAAACCCATCGCAACACCATTGCGTTGCGAAACACACCTCAGTTGTGTTGTGCGATACAGAGCGAGGGGATCACAGCGACAGGGGGTCAGTACAGCCCACTAACTCCATGGTGAAGACACTTAAGAG
>JAADXN010000567.1:0-20027 GCA_023337875.1 Pythium apleroticum | reverse complement strand
GCCCCATTTGCGACGGCGTCACAATCTTGTTGGCTGGCATGGTGCTTGCGGCAGCTTTGTCGGTCGACAGCGTCTTGTCCAGGTTCTGCAGTGCTGCTGAGGACGCCATGAACCCACGCTCGCGGCTGCTCATGTGCGGAACGGCGTTCTCGTCCGTCGAGTTGGGCTTTTCCATGGGCGTTGTCGGAGCAGTCGTTGTCAGGAGAGAGAAGGCAGTGTGGGCCTTCAAGGCAAACGTGGACAAGTGACAAATGCGATAATTCTGCCAGTCTAGCCCAGTCCCAGTCCCCGTGCCGGGTCCCGTAGAGAGTGGAGCTTCCCTCCAACTGCCACAAGTGTTGCCTCGCTCTCTCACCTCTGTGGGGCTCATTTCTTCAAGAGCAAGCAAAGGCACACACACAGAAAAACAGCCAAGTCTCCTAGCAACCGTCACGCTTCGTCACTCCACGCCGTGAGTCGGCACCACAGTCGTCGCTTGGTACTGGTCGCGAGCGCTCTATCGAGTCCCGATGAAACCCAAGCAGCGTCTTCTCGCGTTCGGCGACGCTCTGTTCAGCCGAGAAGACGTGCGAGGCACGCTGAGAGAACCACCTCCCACCAGTCCAAGCCGCGCTAGTGTGAGGACTTCCTAGCCATTGGGAAAACCAGTCGTCGTCTGCAGAAGCCGACGTCGGCCCTGTGTCCGTGCCCTCGTCCATCTAGCATCGGTCTGCAATCGCAGTTCCGTCGCCTAGATTCCCGCGCGTGGTGTTTGCTATCGCCGACTTCACGCTCGGTGGCCTGGCTTCAACTGCAATCGCAGTCGTAGCCCAGGCCGGAAGCCCGAGTTCTTCGTAATGCGAATACACGGCGCCTCCCCTGATGTCTTGTGTCCATGATGTCCTCTATGTGTGACGTGTGAGCAGATCTTGACCTCCAGCAACTGATACATCGTCAACCTCCAAAACCGCATACGCGAAGAGCTCACTTGATCAGCATCCCAACCAAGCCGCAAATGCTAGCGCTCCTGCCCGACGTCGCGGCGTGCGCAGTCGCGGCGCTGCTGGAGAGCGACGACCTCGAGCGTCTGCGCTGCGTCTGCCGCGACACAGCGTCCGACCCACTGCTGCGCGATCCTCGACCTCGCACGCTCGTCCTCCCGCCAACGAACGACGCTGCTGCGCGGCGCCTGCTCTGCGGTTTGTCTCGCGGACGAGACGACAGCTCAATTGGTCGCCTCACTTCAATTACGGCGATACAACTCATGACAGTGCGGCATGCGGAACTGTTGGTGGAGTCGCCGATGCGTGAGCTTGTCGCGACTGTGCGTATCAAGCCGATCGAAAGTAGCGACAACGAGACGGCGACGGCGATCTGCGAGGCGCTCCAGCGGCTTCCTCGTCTGCTTCGTCTCGAAACGACGAATTCCGTTCTCCACCGCGTTGACGCACTCGCAAGAATCCCTCAGCTGCGTGAATTGGACTTCACCAACACGAAGCTCTCGGTCGTATCGGCTCTTTCGTCGTTGGCAAACCTCCAGAAGCTCGTGCTGGACGAACCCACAGTCTCGGGCCTGAGCTGCATCAGTGATTTGACGGAGCTGCGTGAGTTACGGATCTTGGATCGAAGTATGCAGGGTGCAAACGGCCGTGGCAACCGTGGAGGCCGCTATGTCAAAGTGCACGTTCCACCGCTGCACGGACTCACCAAGCTGCAGAGGCTCGAGCTCGAGTCATGTTCGATTGAAAGCGTCGCGGATCTGGTTGGGATCGCCAGTGGTCTTCTGACTCTCAAGCTCACGAACGTGCGAGTGAGGCAGCAGAATACGGTCTTGGACGATGCCACCGGTTTTCGAGTAAATGTGGACGAGCCCGAACTGCTCATGCGGTTGGCGAAGCTCGAGCAGATCCGGCTATTTGACTCGGTCTCTGTGATGGGCGTCACGGATGAAGGCGCCGTGGATTCGTTGGCCAAGATTCGAAGTCTCCGGTCGATCCAGCACCCAATCGAGAGTAACTTGGCAGGATTGGCGCCGCTGGTTCACTTGGAAGAACTGGAACTCCATTTGTGTACGACGTACATGGATCGTGGGCGAGAGCTGGAAGACTTCTCTGTATTACTCCAACTGCCTCAGCTCAAGAAGCTCAAGATCCGGCATAATGGCCACGTTGCGTGGCCCATGCCCGTCTACATCCCCAGCCACGAGTACGAAAACATCAAACGAGAGGCCCGCGCGTTCACAGACGTGCTTGAGCAACTCACGGCGCTCGAGAGCATCCATTATGAGGGTTTTATCGACTATGCCGATGTCCTACCGCGACTAACGCAGTTGAAAGAGCTCACGCTGAGTCGGATCACGCCCCACATCACGAGTTTCGACTGGATCCAATCGCTTCGAAGGCTCCTGTCTCTCACGATCACCACCGATTCCAAGAAATGCGACCTAGCGAGTATCGGAACTCTCTCGCAGCTTGAAGCGTTATCGCTGACAGATGTTCAGTTGCACTGCGATGGCCACTGCCCGTTTGCGTTCTTGGGCACGCTTGTGAACCTGCGAAAGCTGGAGCTCCAGGGCGGACACGTACACGATCTAGCGGGCTTGGTGAATCTCCAGCGACTCACCACACTGAGGATTCAGTCCACGTGCAAGGAAGTGAAGACGATGAACGTGGACAGCCTCCTGGAGTTAAAGCAGCTCCGTGAACTCGACATCTTCGACGTCTTCTTCGATGATCTTACTCCGCTGCTCCACTTGCGCTCGCTACGCTCAGTCTTGATCTCTGACTCGGCCGATTGCACGCCGCTTGTGGCGTGTGAGCACCCGAAGCTGCTCCGAGTCTCACATCGTGGGAGGAACTGCTTGTGGGATGGCCCTCACCCAACGCTTGCTGACGAGCACCAGCACGTGTCATACTCGACAAATCCGTCGGCGTACTCCCCGGCATATTACCGACAGCGAAGCTACCACTGTGGCGACAAGTGGCGCTGGGACCGACGACTCTTTGTTTTCGAGACGAGGGCGACGTGTCACGCGTGCGTTGAGGATGCTTCTAGGGAATGTCCCACGTCGCAGTTCCCCCACAAGAGCAAGTCCCCAGACGCTCGCCGCACCTCGTCCATTGAGCGGTTGAATGTGGGACGGGCAAGAGACCTCGTCGCTGGACGGACTCCCTGGCCGTTTCCAAAGAAGCCGAAGAGCTCCGAGACTACTCTCTTTGTCGGCAACTCTCCCCCATCACGCTTTCCTCCACTACGCCAGTACAATGGGCGGCTCCCAGCCAGAAGCAACGCCAGCGCAGTCGACGCTAGGCATGGACCGTGCGCGTGCGTATGAAGACCTCCTGAACCCCAAGCGCCAGCACATTCTCAACCCAAAGATCCCCGAGTCGCAGCTCGCGGCTGAGGCTCAGGCCGAGAACATGCGCGATACACGCGGCAAAGAAATCCCGAGAGGGAGCCTGTGCAGTAGATGGGAATGAATACTTGTAGTTTTCTTTCTTGATACTACCTCTTTGTATCGACCCACTTCAACCTCATACCACGTCACATATTTGGATGTGATTCGTGTGTACCACACTATTTCAGCGATGAATCGTGGACCACTCATCAATTCATTTTCAAATCGTCCCCTCTCGTCACTTTCCGTCGATTCCTGCCACCGACACTGTGACTGTGTGGCCCCATTTGTTGGCGATTGCGCCCACGAATCGTAGGAATCGCCGTCAAGTTGGAGCTTGAATCGTGCGTGTCAAACGCCAACACCAACGCCCGCAGCAGACGCTTATTGGCGACCATCACTCTTCCCGCCAACACCACCAAGAAACCCAATCGCACGCCGAGAAGATCCACACACCATCTCCACGGCGATAATGGACGACGCTGCCGCCCACGCGGCGCTGTACGACGCCAGTGGCTCAGCGTCGGCCGTCGCGACGTCGGCGGCCGCCGTCATGGCCTCCGTTGCGTCGAACGTGCCCGTTACGACTGACAGCATCGACGCAGGCGCCGTGGCCGTCCACACGCTTGCGCTTGGCATCGACGACGCAGACGATCTACTGCAGCGCCACGCCATCGAGGAGGCTGCGGGCGCCGTTGTAGAGACGTCTGTGCACGCCGAGCTGCCGCCGACCATGCCAACAGTGCCTGGCACGCACCCGAACGCCAGCATCTCGGCGGTGTATCGGTTTTACGAGATCGAGACGACGCTGTCGCTCAAGCGCCGCGAGGAATCGTCCATCGCCAAGTGCCGCTTGTGTCGCCAGGAGGGACGACCGGAGCGCAAGTCGTGCGTGCGCTTTAGCAAGAGCGTGACGTCGAATCTGTGGCGCCACTTGAAGGAAAACCACCCGACGGTCTACGAGAAGCACGTCGGCGAGAAGAAAGCTGTGCAAATGCATCGCGTGATCGGCTCAGGGAAGCGTGGCCGCAAGAAGAAGAAGGAGACGCCAGCGACTGCAGCGGCTAAGCCGACACCGCCTGCGAACTCGGGGCTCGCAACGCTGGAGGACAGTGCGCGGTTCCTGGAGGACGTGGAAAGCGTGGGGTCGAGGCCTCGACCAGCCAAACGCGCACGACGCCAGCCGCCAGGAGACCAGTTTTTTAATGAATACGCACTCGCCATGGGCGGCGCCAACGGAGCTGTTGCGGATGTGAAGCGTCCGCACGTGAACCTCGATCGTGTACGCGAGGCCGCGGCGTATATGTGTGTCCACGAGATGATCCCGTTTGATCTGTGCTCCAGCATGGCGTTCCGCAACTTGCTGAACGAATGCCACGCGGGTGCTTTCTTGGAAGATGCAACGACCGTCGCCAGTGTGTTTGGCAAGCAGGCAGTGCTATCCCAGTCGCGGAAGCTGGTGGAGGAAACGAAAGACCGCGTGGCTACACAGCTCAAGGCAGTCGAGGGCGTCCACCTCCAAGTGATCGCGTGGCCTGGTGCCAACGTGTTGGAAACGCAGCTTGTCGGGGTGTTTGGCGTGACACTGGACCATGAATTCAACTCTGTGCGGCGCTGTCTGTGCGTCATTCCAGTTCCAGCCGCGGGCTCCGATCTCAGTGTGATCCTCGAACACAGCGATGCCTTCAAGCTGGCTTTGAAAAGTGTTCCGCAGCAAAAGCATGTTCCCAACCTACTCGTCGTCGAGCCAAGCAAGCAGGGCCACTACGCGCTGCTGTGTGAAGCAAACAAGCTCAAGAGCCTTGAGAGCATCACGAGCCTTCTCCGCGAGATTATGGTGTCCACGATCACAGGTGTATCCGAGGCGCATGCTTTCATCATCGGCGATGGCGAAGCCAGGGAACTACCTGCCCACGATGCGTTCCGCCGCGTGTTTGATGACGCTGCGTTTGTCGAGGCTGCTGGCGAGACTGAGTACGACCACGCCGTCGAGATCAGCACACTGTGTGCGGCCGAGACTCCGTCAGCCATCCTCACCGAGCTGCCCAACGTGCTCACGGGCCACACGATTCGCGACATCCTGCTCAAGGTTCTCCACTTCGTCGCGCACATCAAGCAGTCCAAGGAGACGCGGCTCGTGATGCGCCAGATCATGGTCTCGGAGTTCCGCATGGAAGCCGACATGTTCGTGCAGCTCTTTGAGCGTGCGCTCAGCGTACTCACGGTCGGCGTCCACTCAATCTACGAGGTCTTGACTCTCACGCTCAAGATGACGCCGACGCTGCAGCGGTACTTTGAGCTGCACAAGGACGGCAGCTCAGATCTGTCCAAGCTCATGCAGCTCGCGTCGCTATCGACCTACGAATGGGAACGCGTCGGCTACTTGGCGTCGCTGCTCAAGCCATTCGCGGAGGCGGTGGAGAAACTGCATGAAGAGAAGTATGTCGCGTCGTCGCTGATCGTGCCCTCTGTGTTCACGCTGCTGGAGAAGCTTCGCACTCCATCGACTTCGGATGTGAACGAGCTCCCAGAGGACATGGTGGCGCTCAAGAACGTGGCGTACGCGCAGCTTTCAGCGGCCTTCGGCTACCTGTTTGCAGAGCCTGCAGCAGACTGGGAGGAGTCTCAGCGTCGCAGCTTCAACTGGCTGTGGTCGGCGACATTGTTGGATCCACGCACGAGGCCCTTTATCTTGAAGGGCGCTTTGTCCCAAGCGCAGTTCTGGGAGGTCGTCAAGAGCGAGGCGACGGAGATCGCGGGCATGAACAAAGCCAAAGACCAAGACCCACCAAGCGAACTCAATGGCTTGCATGAGCATGGGCTGGGACTTGGCGTTGAGGACCCCGAGACTGCGGCCGCTGGAGGCGCAGGAGCCGGGGCCTTGGACGCAAACGGGCGTGGAGACGCCAGTGGCAATGGAGGAGATCTTTGGGACGATCTACAGGCAAACTTGGCTTCGTGCGCGCAGGAAGAGATGCTGTTGGCATCGTCCAAGTCCACGCTGGAGCTCACCAAGTCCACTAACCTGTTGGAAGTCGAGATCTCGTTCCTCCAGGACGAGTCCCGCATCTCGCTCAAGGCCAATCCGCTCGAGTGGTGGCAGAACATGCGCGTCAAGTACCCGTACGTCGCGCGGCTCGCTCGCTACGTGCTGTCGATCCCATCCGGTTGCCCCGACGATGACAATCCGATGCGTAACGACTCGGGGCTCGTGCGTCGCCTCGTGGCGCAGATGCCCATGGACGATGTCTGTGAACTCGTGGCGGCGTCGCTGAACCTGCGACTGGAGAGAAGCGTCCAGGTCGAGACGACCTCGCGTCAGATGTGGTCGACAGTCTAGGTGACAATAGACGTGAATAATCCATGGTGTGCACTTCTGAATGGCCTACTCCGCGGACTTGGAGTCGTTTGAATCTCTCTTTTGGGCCGATTCCTCACCGGATTTGATGATTATGGCAGTGCCACGTGCCGGCTTGTCGTCTTTCGGCTTGGTGCCAGCCGTTTCCACGATTTCAACGGCTTGTGTACTTGGCTTGGCTTGTTCCTTGGCCATTCGCTCGCGTAGACTTGGTCGTGGGGCTGCTGCATGGTCTTCTCCTGCCTTCGTGAGGGGGCCTCGTGGCTGTGGAGTTGGCTTTGGGGTCTCTGGCTCAGGTGTTGCTGTTTGAGGAGCGGTGTCAGACGCACTTGTCGCTGATTCTTGCTCTAATGGCTGGGTTGGTTTCAGCTTCTCACTCGCTAATACTGCATCCTCACCATCGCCATCAGCACGCACCGCCTGGGGTCGCGCGAGTTTGCCCGAACACGTTGTTGAAGTAGACGTGTCTTTTGGGTTTTGGGATTCCGCAGCTTCGGTATTAACCACTTCAACCTTCTCGTCAGTTGTGGGATGCGCTTCGGTCGGTTTCGGATGCTCGTTGGTAGCTGCAGCGATGCTGTGGCCTTGGGGCTTCGTGGCAGCCTCAATAGCTGGAACTGGGCTCGCTGAGGTCGCCGCAGCAGGTTTCTTTTCAGGTGCTGAGATGTCTGATTGCACTGCTGACGGCTGCGGCAAGGGCTGGTCGACTGCTGAGGTTATTGTTGTTGGCTGTCGAGCTCGAGGCTTCGCTTCAACGCTGGATTTCGTCGCGTCCACAATCGCAGATGACGCCTTCGCTGGACGTGTCGTTTTCTGGCTTTCCGTCGCCGACACTCCGGCGTCAGGCTTTAGTCCCGAACTAGCGACGACGCCAGGCTTCTGCGACGTCACAGTATCTTGGGGAGATCGGATTCCTTGTGCTGCTGAACCAGGTAGGCTGCTCATAGAGTCAAGCGTCAGTGCTGACACCACAGGCCCACGGGCTGACATCGAGAAGATATCTACACCCAACCCGCCCTGCTTCCTGGTCTTGGTCGGCTTGCTCTCTTGGGTGGACACGTCCACAGCCATCGGGATGGCGACGTGGGTCTTGCGACGGCGAGTCGAGTGCACTTGAACCCAACAGACCGGACAGAACTGAAGACTCTCCTCGCACTGCTTGCACTCCAGCACGGCCTGGGCCTCTCCACACTCTTCACACTTGCCCTTGCGGATCGCTCGTCCTCGCACCATCACGAAGAACTGCGCGAGATGTTCCTGCGCGCGCTTCCGGCCCAGCTTTCCTCTCACCGTGCGCTGGATCTGGATCGTCGCGCTCTCTTCTTTCAACTTGCGAGCCTGCTGCTGCTGCGCAAGGCTGGCCTTTTCGAGAATCACACGCGTGTTCACGTCGATTTGCGTCTCTATCTCGACGACTTTTTGTTGGATCTGCCGCTGCAGGCGTGCGAACCGAGCGTCTACGCTCTGCGTGAGCTCCTTCTCGCGGTTCTCGGCGATTGTTTGCTTGTACAACTCGTAGAATCGCGGGTTCGCGAGCATCTCCGGCGTGACTTGCGCGTCCTCCGTGCCGTAGTTGTTGCCTGTGAGACGACGCCGTTCTCGCTGCTGCCGCTTTTGTTGCAGCCTTGCGTAGCTGAAGTGAGACTGTGTCGCATGGGCTCGCCACCAGCGAGACGCGAGCTCATCTGCCATCAGCTCTGGGCGTTCAATCCCCGCATCTTCGCCTTCATTCTCTGGCGAATTCTCATCTCCGCCCTCTGATAACCCAAACATGAACCGATCCATAGCAGTGGCGCGCGTTGACTTGCCACCGCTGTCCTTGGAGACCTCTTCAGTCGCTTTTGCCTGAGGAGGCCACTGCCACACCTGCCGTTCGTGCTCCCACGGGGACTCGGCGAACACGCGGCGGATGTCTCTCTTCTCTCCTGCGATGAACGTCTCGTGCCACTGCGTCTTGCCAAGCACACTCTGCAGGATCCGCGAGTGGCTTTCCCAGGCCTCACGCTTGCGGTCGTCGCCCCACGTCGCTGTGTCGTCCTCAAACCTGCGTCGTTCACAGGCGATCTGCTCCTGAAACGCGGCTCTTTTGCTCGTATCCAGCAGCGTTTGAATCCGCGTCTCATCCTGGAGAAACGCCAGTCGATTCCGACAGCTCGCACTCAGCTGGGCGGCCGCCAGGTCTCTCTTGCCGCGGCTCTTCCTGTGCTGTTCACTCGTCTCCTGGAGCCGTCGCGCTGTATCCTGGCGCAGCTCCACCAGTGTGTTAAACAGTTCTCGCCTGGTTGTCTTCTCCTCAGTCTTCATCTTCTCCTTGTTCTGCTTTTCCTCGTTCTTCCGTCGGCTCTTCAGTTTGTCCTGGATCTCGGCACGGCGTCTCGCGAGCTTCTCAGCGTCCTGGCTCACAGGCACAGAGCGTGGCAGCTCTCCATACAACTCTTTAGCCACTGCGTCACGATTCGTGGCTCTCCCCGTTGTAGACATACTCCCTCCAGGCTCCGAAAGCAAGCCAAACGGGTCGAAGGGCTTGCCCAGACCACTCACGTCCACGTCCTCCAGAGGCGTCGGGTGGAGCCGCTTCCACTCGCGCTGGATGCGACGCGCGCTCTTGTCATATTGGAACTGGCGGATGCGGTCGAGCTCATCGGCCGTCGTGTGCTGGAGGAAATACAGCTCCTGCTCGCGGTGCCAAAGCCGCAACTGGCGGCGTTTGCTTTCGGCGAGAAACGATTCCTTCACGCAGCCGATTCACGTGAGTGCATCTGCCAATAACGACGCATTATATAGATAGAATAGACGCACTTGCTCGTTGTAGAACTCCAGCAGCTTCTGGTATTCGCGCCGCGTGTAGCGGCCTCGCTGTCTTGCTTGGAGTTTGGTGATGGCTTTCTACAAATCCACCGACAGTTCTGCGTCATTTCCGAGCCGTTTTCGACGATAAAAGCACGAATCGAGGCCTCACAATAGCGCGCGACTGCTTTGTTCTCTGGTGGTAGCCGCGCACACGCGCTTGGATCAGCGCGGCCGCTTCTTGCGGCGTCTTCTGCGTCGCCATCGCCGTCTCGCGTGAAGCCATGTTCCTTCCAGAAAAACTTGCGGTGCCTTTTCGAGCCGTGTCACTCAAACGAAACCTATCATTCACTATAATGACATTCGAGATGTCACTAATCTCGACCATGACCCTCTCGTGGATGAAAATGGAGCACTGTGGAACATTGCGGATCGATGTTTGGACTGGTCGTACTTACGGGACTGGGTAGCGAGAAGCGCTCATAATTAAGGGGGTTTGCGTGGGAGGATCTACACCTCCACGATACTAGTAATACGCTGGGCTCGTACACAGGCGTACAGGCCACAGCGTGTGGTGTTTGCTGCACGACAGCCACATGACATCAAGTGGTCCGAAGACTGGAACGCGAAACCGAAGACAAAGGACGAAGATCTGGTACTAGCTAGACGGTGCTGGCAGCCCGAAGTCTGCGAAGTCCACGTCCTTGAGAAGCACGATGGAGTCGGCCATGTCCAGCATCGGCAGCTCGTCGAACACGAACGCGTCCTGGTCGAAGTCCAGATCGTCATCGTCGTCTTCGTCATCTTCGTCCATGATCACGTTCACACTGGTTCGGCCGAGAACATTCATGACCGTGCGCCGCAGAACCATGCGGGGGCCTTCCGGGTCTTCGTCCGGGTCCATCTCGTCGTCCTCCGGTTCGTCTTCGTCACTGGACTCCTCGCTGATCTCATGCTCCAGATCGACACGGTACTTGGCAACCGATGAGCTACGCATCATGTGCGCTGGCAGCCGCGAGCTAGGACGCACGTCGCCAGTGTCGAAGTCGAACTCCACCGTCTCGTCCTGAGGTTCGTCTTCGTCCGAACTTCCGGTGGTCGTGTTGGTCGTTCGAGGACTGCGGTCGTCTTTGAGCTCCTTGACTGTGGGGCCAATGCTCGTGTTCAACGCGGCATTCTGTGGTGGCGACGGCACTGGGGCCTGCGGGGACGGTGGGCCCTCAGGAGACTCTGGAGATTCTTCGGTCAGCGATAGCTCGGGGATGGACAGCTCCTTTGTGGTGCTGACCTTCCGCTCAGCCACGGACGGCATCGTCGGTCGCAGAGTCTGACTGGGCGCCCTGTGCGAGGCACGCACCTGCGAACGTGTCATGTACTTGTTGGCCAGCATATCCAGCTCCTCAGTGGCTCGACTCGCCGTCGACAGCGTCGTGTCTCGTGCAAGACTGCTCGCTGACGACTGTCTCGACTCTCTCGTTGCCGGCGACTGCGATGGCCGTCGCAACTGTGGCGACGGTGACTCGGGGCTGCCGATGCTGTCGTTCTGAGGGTACGGCGAAACAGCAGGCACAGACAGTCGGTCGTTGGAATAGTCGGAGCTGATCGAGTCACTGGCAGTCGTCGAAGAACTCGTCCGCGACTCCACGAGGCTTCTGGACAACGCCGACGACCGCCGGATGATACCAACGCCGCCGATGGGCGGCGCGATGATGGCGCTGCGTCTTGCCGACCGCGGAAGCGGCGACGTGTTTTGCGAATTCTGGGAATTTGTTCGCCGGGGCAGGAACTTCTCGTCTCCGTTCACGACGTCGTCGTCGGCTCGGGGCGACGGCACGTACCCTGGCGGCAGCAGCCGCATTTGTATCCGCAGCTTGCCGGCGGGGCGCTTGCTGCTGTCCAATAAATTAATCCACTTGTCCCAAGTCGAGTCCGGGGAGATCTCCCGCAGCGCGATGGACCCGACGCCGATCGCAGGCGCCGACATGAGCCGCGCGGTCTTGATCCGGATCGTCAGCACTTCGTGCTGCACGTCGAACACGGGGATCTCGAAGATCTCTTTCCACACGGGGTCTCCTCGCAGCGCCTTCTGCGTCTTGGTCTTGTAAATACGCGGACTGAAGTTGTCCAGGGAATCGCCGTCACTATTGCTACTGCTCGCATGATGGTGGCGCGACGTGTCACTGCTGCTCTGGTTGAGGAACCGCTTGAGGCTCGAGCGCGCGCTGCCGCCCATGCTGTGGCTGCCTCGCGTCATCTCGGCCTCGTCCACGTAGATCTTACAGTACGTGCCCTGGGAGGACACATGCCGCAGGCTCTCGGCCCCATACACACGCAGGATCAGTCGACTCGTGGTGCGCGAGGACGACCGCCGGCGGTCCATTTCGAGGACAGAACGCGCCAGCCTCTCGCCACTCAGGAAGCGCACGGATCACTCGGGAGACTGGTGGGGAAATGCCGGGAGAAGCAGGCCGCGCGGGTGTTGCTTGACGCGGCGTGGCGTCCTGACTGCTACAGCTCACGGAGAGTGGGCTGATGGGGCGAACAGTGCAGTATGGAGGTGACCGCTTCAGTCCCGCTGGCGGTCGGAAGTGGGAGGAGAGGAGCGCGTTTTGTTGGCGTTTTCGCCTCAACTCGGCCAGAATTGGCGGTTTGGTTTGCTGGGGAGGAAGGAACGACGCCGACAAGTTGGCGCGGCCGGATGATTGTGTGCGTGATGTCGTCTCGCCGACGAGACTTTGCGGCAGTGATTTGGAAGCGGTTCGGGTTGGGGGAGGGGCGAGCAGGGGCAAGGGGAACCGGCAGAAGGTGTCCCTCTCTTCCTCACCACGACGTTTTATCCATCCTGCCGGACGGATTCCGTATAATTCACATAACAGGGTGAAGTGAAGACTACAGGACGGTTTGTTGGTGAGAAGGTTGACTGTCGAGACAGGAAAGTCACCCTGTTTGGAAACTTTCATCGCAGCGTTATGGGGAGTATTAGCCACTTCCGGCCTCTTTGCTCTTCCTGGTCCGGCTATCTTTCTGTATTGTCACCCACCTTCGGGGTGTCGTTTCGGGAATCTCCAAGTCAGCGCCACTGTGCTGAACGGCCAGAGCGGAACTGCCGGCCACATCTTCATCGTCGTTTCGCGGCACCACGAAAATGCTGGCCGATTCTGCCTCTATGCCTAGTGAATGGAGGTGTTCTTGTGTGAGAAGCTATTCTGAACAGCTCCATCGTTTAATGGGACCTATGGCAGCATTGAGCACGGGCAAAGCGATCCGACTCAAGGCTGTTGCTCCGCCTCATAGTTTCCGCACCGGTCGCAATGTCTTGACTGGCACAATAATTGTTGAACGTAAAGAACAGTTACTAACGTTCACGTCTCGCCACACCACGGAGCGTATTGCAGATGTCGCACTCGCTGCCAGTCGTCAGTGGCGTCCTCGTGGCGATCCCGTCATGCCAAGATGGAGACGGAGACGCATAGCGTTCGTGCACTTCACAGGCTGAATGGATGCGGCCTCTCATGTCCCGGCGATAGGTCGCGCGGAACGCTCCCGGTGTACCGCTCGCCAAGCGCCTACAAGGTGAGCGGGGCAGTGTTGATGGTGGCCACTGTCCTACGCGAACCCATTCGCCTTCATGCGCTATGAAAACGGATGAGGATTTACTTCCGACCACACGTTGCATGATTTCAACAGAAGGAGTGTGCTGGTGTCCCCACGCGCTCGCGTAACATCACACGGTGGCACTGCCAGTGACTGGCAGCATGTCAGGATAATCCGTTCAGGAGCGTCGCGGTCTGTAGATGCACGAGTTGTTTCTGTCATATTATGAGTCATAGTTGTTGGTGTTGGCGGTCTAACGTCGTTGGCGCGTCGATCTGCTTTCGCCAACCACGCCACCAGCAGCTCCCTGTTGCCTTTCTTTTTTAGCTAGTCAGAAATCTGAGACCACCAACAGAGATTTGTACCCATGAGCTCTTCATTTCGCTTCATCACAGTACTCTGCAGTCTTGACGGATCCTATGCCGTCGTACTTCTATGCACTATCCTATGTATGCTGGCGGCTCGCTCTCTCCACCAACGATGAGGGAAAGCCGCTGGCCTGCCAGCTCACCTCTTGCCTCTCCCTCTCTCTAGTCCGAGTCGAAGTTCAAGTCAGCGTCCGAGCTGAAGTTGTCGTCGCTTTCGCTGTCGGACGACGGCAGGTAGTCGAGCGCCACGATGCGGAGCTGTTCGCGGGTGAGCGACGACTGGGCCGCCAGCAGCACGTGGTCTCCGCGGACATTCTGGCGGTCGCCACTCGAGTCGCTAGTGGCAGGGACGGCCGCTTCAGCCGCTGGTGACGAGGACGCCGCCTTGGTCTCAGTGGATGGAGAGGAAGACGTCTCGTTCGACACTGGCTTTGGTGCTTGAGGTGCCACGGCTTCGGATTCAGTAGTGACTGCGAAGGAGACGTTCTGGCTGCTCTTGCGGCTGCGTCGGCCGCCCGTGCTGGATCGTCGGCGAGAGCTGGACGAGCGACGCCCCACAGAAGACGTTCTTCCGGACGCCTCGCCGTCGTGCAGGTTCTCGTACGCGCTGTCGCGAGGGCTGAGGCTGGAGAGTGACGAGTGGGGCGACAGTTCGCCGTCCTCGATGAAATCACGAGTGGCGATGATGTTGTCCAGCACCACGTGCGGCGAGGACACTCTGACCACCTGTTCAACGGCTGCGACAGTACCAGTCAACGGTGACTTCTCCACGGGAGACTGGGCCACGGTGGCAGCCAAAGGCGAGCTTTCCACGAGAGACTGATCGACAGCCGCAGCTAGCGGCGAGCTCTCCGTCAGCGTCTCTTGGATGGCAACAGCCTCTTCGACGACAGCGACCTCAGCCTCAACGACCGACTGCTCAATGAAGGCGACGTCCTTGACAATGGCCACCTTGGGGCGGACAGAGATCTCGATGGGAGCTTCATGAACTTCTTCCTCCGTGATGTCCTTCGCATTGAGTTCGTCGCTGGACTCGGAGCTTCGGTTGGAAACTGCTTCCACCACGATGCTGCTCACGGCAACACCGACCACAGCACTCGCTGCAGTAGCGACGGCCTCAGCCTCCTCCACCGAGATGGAGCTGCGTGCGGAGCCATCGTGGACCTCGACAAACGGGTTCACAACAGGAGCCGCTTCGTGGGCCTCCACCGCGACCTCCACGCCCTCCACCAACTCATCCAGATCCACGGCTTCAACGACGTCATCGTCATCCTCGTTGTACGTGTGCGCGTCGGTGTACGAAGCAGCGACGTCGTTGGAAGTGGAGCTGCGCGGCGAGTCGTCGTTGTATGGCTCAACGAGCACATTCACGGTGCTGATGAAGCGTCGGAGGTCGTCTGGAACTTGTTGGTTGGTACCAGAACCAAACTGTTGGTGGCTCATCACACCAACCGAGCTGGAGGACCGACGCGACTGGCTGGTGCTGTCGTACACGTCTTCACTGCTGCGAGGAGAGAGGTCGTACATGTCGCTCACGCCGGACACCTGCGATTCACGGCGCAGCGCGTCCATGAGATCTTCGTTCGTCGAGGATTCTTCACCCCACGTCGTCGACTGGGCTTCCGTGTCCTGGCTCGAGGACGAATACCGCGGGATCGCGTGGGAGTTGTCAAACGTCTCGACAACAGCCAGGCTGCTGCGGTCCACCGTGTCGTCTTCGCTCGCAGACGAGTACCGACGAGGCGGCGTCGCCTTGCCATCCACGCTCGACGAGCTCTTGGCGCGAGTGTCGTGGTTCTCGAACTCATCTTCGCTCGACGAGGAGTACCGGGCGGCATCGGCCACAGCTTCGGCGTGCTGGTAAGGGTCGTCACGGTCCACGTAGTTCTCAGCGCTGAAGCTCGACATGCTGCTGTCGCGCGTGACGCTCTCGCCGTACGACTCGGCATACGACGAGTAGCCATCCTCCTTCTCCTCACGGTGACTCGACATGGAGCTGCGTGGTGTCGTCGCTGATGCCCGGCGTTCCGACGCTTCGCTTTCACGACCTTCTCCACGCGAACTAGACACTGAGTCACGAGGAGGCGTCGTCGATCCATGACGCTCATCGTCCGCATCGTCGCTCAGGATGGAGCCACGAGGCGTCGACGCAGCCTCGAAGCGCTCCTCCAAGTCTCTCTCGAACGAGTCGCGTGGCGTGCTCGACAGTGATTCGTGGGAGCGCACTTCGTCGGCAGCCGCCACGTCGCTGGAAAGAGACTCACGCGGAGTGTACGACTCTTCAAAGTCCTCGCTGCTGCCAGAACCGTTCGCACGATCACCACTCAAAATCGAATCACGTGGAGCTGCGCTGTAGCCGTTCTCCTCCATCGACAAGCGAGCGCTAGACGAGGACTGACGGTGACTCGAGGCTTGGGCCACGGCATCTTTCGCACTCGACTCGGATCCACGGGGCGTGGTCGCGTTGTCGAATCGCTCCTGGGTGATCACCTGGTCCACAGTTTCATTCTCAGTGGTAATGGAGCCACGAGGGGTCTCGTGGCGCTGCTCGACGCTACGCTCACTGGAGGACGACGAGATCCGTTCCGACATGAAGCCTTCGTGCTGAGTGGTAGTGGGGCTGCTGTTCCCGGCCGTGTCAGTGTCGCTGTCTGCATCACCGCTCTCGATCACCAACGACAGACGCGTCGGGGTCGTCGAGCCCGTCGCACCTCGCACCGGCGAGGCCAAGATCGCGATGTCTTCTCGCGGCGAGATCGTCTCTTCCATCGATTCTCGCATAGCCATGATGGCAACGTCGTCGTCGATCTGCTCGCGGTCCTCTTCGCCCACCGATCCTTCGCTGACAAACGAGTGGCGCAGATACGTCGCGTCCACGAACGAGTTCGTCTGGGGACTCTCACTGATCCAAGAGTTTCGGAACGACGACGTGCGCGTGCGTTGGCGACGGCGCTCGGCCTCAGTCTCTTCACTGATCCAGGACGTACGCGGAGAAGACGCCTTTCGATGTGGCACCGCGTCCTGGTCCTCGCTGACCCACGAGGTCCGCGCTGCGTCGCCGCCGACATCTTCGCTCACCCACGAGTTACGAGGAGACAGCGCTGACGCGTTGACGAAGCTGGTGTTGTCGCCTTCGCTGATCCACGAGGTGGTGGATGGGAAACGCTCACGGAGTGGCGACGGAGCTGATTCACTATCGTGCTCACTGATCCACGACGTGCCGGATGGGAACCGTTGGCGGAGAGGCGACGGAGCGGGTTCACTGTCGTGCTCACTGATCCATGAGCTGCTGGATTGAACACGCTCGCGAAGAGGAGACGGAGCCGAGTCGTGGTCATGTTCACTGATCCATGAGGTGTTGGAGGGAACACGTTCACGGAGGGGCGATGGAGCTGACTCACCGTCGTGCTCACTGATCCACGAGGTGTGCGAAGACGGAAGTCGGCGACGAGCAGGTGATGGAGCCGCCTCGCTGTCCTGCTCGCTGATCCACGAGGTGCGCGAGGAGAGAACTCGACCACGAGCTGGAGACGGGGCCGCCTCGTCGTCGTGTTCGCTGATCCACGACGACCGCATGGACTGGCGGCGAGCCGCGCCAGCAACGACACTCGCGGTGTCGCTTTCGCTGACCCAGGACGATGTCGACTCACGACGCGCCTTCGCAGCGACGGCACTGCTGGCTTCACTCACCCACGAGTGACGAGGAGACAGAACTGCATGCGACGGGGCCTCACCAACAAAACTGCCGCCTTCGCTCTCGCTGATCCACGATCCTCGCATAGAGGAATCCTTGCGCACGCCTGGCCCGCCTGGAAGACTACCACGGTCGCTTTCACTGACCCATGATCCTCGTTCAGACGCGGGCTTCGCCTCATCAACCGGTTCGCTGACCCACGAAGAGCGAGGGGATACATCACGGCGAATCGCGGACGCAGCGGCGACGCTTCCGCGGTCGCTCTCACTCACCCACGAACCGCGCATCGACTCGGACTTTTCTGCATGCTCGTGTTCGCTGACCTGTTCGCTGACCCACGAGGAACGTTGAGCAGAATCGTTGTGTGCTGCAGCGCTGGTACTTTCGCTCACCCATGAGTTACGGGCAGACTCGTCCTTCGAGACTGGCACGTTATCCGAGACGTTCTCATTGATCCACGACGAGCGAGGTGACGAATTCTTGCGTGGCGCTGTATCGCTTTCGCTGACCCAAGATGTGCGTGGCGATGAAAGCTTCCGCGTATTCGCCGCCCGGACATCCTCACTGATCCACGATGTGCGTGGCGAGGACGCCTTCCGCTCAGGAGAGACCTTTGGCTCCTCCTCTTCGTTGATCAACGAGGTTCTTGGTGACGACTGCGTGCGCGGAACGGCCGCAATGGACCCGGAAGCGCGGTCAGTTCCGAAGAATTCATCCCGGTCGTCATCATCGGAGGAAATCGATCCACGCGGCGTTGTCGCGGCGTCGAAACGCTCCTGAGCGTCGTCCGCGTTGTCGTCTTCGTGGTGGCTCGAGTGTGCCGGCGACGCGGGCTCCACAAAATGGTTGGTTTCCCCAGCAGCCTGCACGGCGATCTCCTCTTCATCATCTACTCCGACGCTCGACGCTGAGCTGCGGTCGGCCATGCCGTCGAACGAAGCCTCTGGGTACGCAGCGTCGAGCTCTTCACTCGACGACGAGCTCGGGTATCGACTCCACACTTCCTCACCAGGCACAGCAGTCGCCGCCGCCACGTTTCCACGCTCGCTACCACGCATCGAGCCGGAGAAATGAGACGAGTGGTCGCTCACACGCTCCACCGCCGTCCCCAGGATCTCATCCACGACTCCGACAGACTGCCGCGTCTCCATCTGAACTAGGTCCGCGTGATCCACTGCGACTCGGGTCTGTCTCGCGACTTCCACGGACACTCGGCGGTCAGTCGTCGCAGCGCTCGACTCGCTGGAGGTGGCATCAACCGAAGCGTCCACTGACGTGCGCGTCTTGGCTTGTTGAATGCTCAGGCGCTGACTGCCGGCGCTGGCGACACTGTAGCGCTGCTCGACCTCCGAACGACGCGCCGCGGCACTTGAGCGACGCTCAAAAGATCCGCTCGAGCGAGGGGATCTCGGCGACGTGACTCTCTCGTCGTCTTCGTGGCTCGCGCCGCCTTCCGTCAGCCGCTCCATGTACAGCGGCGACAGCGGCGCCATGCCGCTGACCTCGTCGACCTCTTCGTCGGACGACTCGCCAATGAGATCGCTCTCCATGCGGTGCAACTCGGCCACGCGAGGGAATGCCGTCTCGTCGTCATCGTCGCTCTCCAGGTCCATGCGCGGGTTCGTTGGCGGACGGTACATGCTGTCCACGGTCTCCTTTCGCTGCGGGGACTGCTCCTTCGGCGGCTCCGCCTCTGGCTGGCGGTCTCCAAAGGCCACCTGCGGTCGACTTGGCTGTTGCTGTGGCGGCTGCTGCTGCTGCTGGTACGGGTTCGGCGATGGCATGCCGATGGACGACCGCCGTTGCTGCGAGGAAAACGACGACCCGCCCGAGCTGCGGCGGCTTCCGCTGTGGCGATGGCTCAGCAGCGTAGCTGGCTGTGGCGGCGTCTGCGGCATCGGAGGCGGAGGCGGCGGCGCACGGCCGAACGGCGGCTGCTGCTGCGGCGTGCCAGGCCCCTGGCCACCGACGTAGGCCGGTTGCGACTCGTACACGATCATCATCTTAAGACGCAGCTTGCCGCGGCGCTTGCCGCCCTTGAGGATCGGGAACCACTGGTCCACGGGGCGGCCCGTGGAGATCTGGCGCAGCGGAATCGCACACGCACCGACGACGGACACGTGGAGCAGCTTCTTGCTCTTGAGCCGGATCGTCAGGATCTCATTGCGACGGTCGTACACGTCGATGGTGAAGGTCTCGTTCCACGTCGGCAGGTACGTCTTCTTGTCGCTCTTCTCCACGTGCGTGTGGAATGCGCGCGGGCCGTGCGGCGTCGCACTGTCGCGTGCCGTGGAAGCCTGTGACGGGTCGGGCGACGGCACGTCGTGGCCCAGACCGGAGCCGTTGGTCATGTCATTCGCGTCCACGTAGATCTTGCAGTAAGCGCCGTTGGCCGCCGCGTCCAGCTCCGCCGAATACACACACAGAGACAGCGTGCACCTCTCCATATTGGCGGCTCACGTCGGGTTTTCGGAACTTGTACGAATACGCGGGTCGTTCACGCGTTCTAGAGATCGCAATTCTACACCGATGGCTGCGCAACCGACGAGCTCCGATGCAGCACGAGGTCCGCTACGAGGTACGCTTGGCTGTGGTCTATTGTCCACGTCAGCGAGCGTGTTGTGGCGCGATGTGTCGTCGTCTCCACCAGCCGCCGACTGTGTTTCGGAATGCCGACTCTCCCATGCCGCCGCACGTCGTACGGAGCTGCTGGCCTGTTCATGAACCCACAGAAATCACAGGAAAAAGCACTTTTTCGTACGCTGAACCATGTCAAAATACCGGTTCATACCGGTATATTCGAAAAACGACAACTGATTTGTTGTTGGGTCGGAACTGTACACATCTTGC
>JAADXN010000566.1:0-20115 GCA_023337875.1 Pythium apleroticum | reverse complement strand
TACATCAGAGTGCTCATGTGCCAGGGCTGGAGGACGAAGACTTCCGCGTCCATTCGATGGGCTACGACGCCACGCGCCAGCGATTCTACGTCGGGACTCGCCACGGCCACCTTCTGGAGGTACAGGAGGCCAGTGCGAATCTTCAGACGACTCGTGTCGTCGCCTCCAGCCATCGCGGGGCGAGTGTCAGCGGCCTGGCGACCTCCCGTTTCGGTGTCAGCTTCACGACCTGCAGCCAGCACGACAAAACAGTACGTGTGTGGAACATGCGGCGTCGGGTCGAGCAGCATGCAGTGAAGATGCGGTTCCCACCGACAGCGTGTGAGTACAGCACTGCCGACGGAGGAGAGTTCTTAGCTGTCGGTGGCGCCGAAGGCTCGATCGCACTGTTCCGTGCCAAGAACATGACGTTGATGAGCCAGATGAAGAACACCCAGTCGAGCGTGAGCTGCCTACGGTTCCATCCGTCCCAGGCATTGCTGTTGTTGGCTGTCGCGTGCCAGAATGGACTGATCTACCTGTACAGCATCGACGACAACGAGTCCGCGTATCGATTCCATCGATTCGCGCTTCTCAAGCCCACACCAGGGGAGCCAGCACTGCTGGTGCATTCGCTGGACTTCAGCACTGACGGGCGGTACCTCAAGAGCCAACACAGCCATGGAGATGCGAGCACGCTACGGTTCTGGCACATTCGCAGTGGCACTCAATCGGTGTCACGAGTGGCGACCATGTCGACGATCCGCAACGTGCAGTGGCAGACGTACACGAGTGAAATAGGCTGGCACGTCGGCGCCTTACGCGGCGAAGGATCCCAAGTGTGCAAGCTGAGTGTGAATGCAGCGGCGTCAGTCGTAGCGACGCTCGACAGTCGTGGCCAACTGGCCTTCCACCACTTCCCCAGCGTGTGCCATGAAGAAGACCCGATGCAAAAGCCGCTCGCGATCACGGTGGCGAACGCGCATCTGCCAGTCCCAGGCGTCAACGCAGGACTGGGCTTTGCGCTCCACGACTCGCTGTTGCTGTCAACGGGGAACGACAGCAGTGGAAGCATTGTGTGCCAGTGGAACATCACCAAGGAGGCTGTCGATTCGCAACCACGAGCCACTGAGCGTCTCGACGATGATGCGATGTGGTCGTGGCTCGTGTCGCTTGGACTAGAAGGCCTCTACTTCCACGACGACTCGTACGTGCAGCGTGGCAATAGCAGCGCGATCGACGTCGTCCTGCCTCCGACCTCGGCACTCGTCGCGGCAGCGGGCTCTCCTGATACCGTCGCCATCAGCACGCGAGGACGCACGGAAGCCCCGGACCTGGATCTCTCGCTGGCATTTGTCCACGGATTGAACCACACGCACAGCGGCGTGAACCAGATCCTCGAGGGTATGAGCGGGTCCTGCGGCACGTCGTCATCGATCGTCTACGGAGCGGGTACTCTCTTGGTCTCACGTCTGATGACCGCAACGCAGCTGAAGCAGCAGCGCGTGCTTCTATCCGGACTCAAGTATGACATCTCCAGTATCGTGAAGCACTCGAACGCCATTCTCGCAGTCGGATCGCACCGAGAAAACCGTGTTTTGATCTGGCAGTGGGAGCCACAGTCTCAGCTTCTGGGCGTGCTCTGGGGGCCACCGCGTTCGTCCCACGTGCTCACGGCGTTTGATTCGGGCGAGTACAGCGAGCAACACCACAACCACCACGACCGGTACGCCTCGAGAGACCTCGCGGCCGTCGTGTGGTACTCACCGCAGCGTCGGACCCACGTGATCCGCTTCTACCACTGGCGCCAGAGCCACCAGCAGCAAGAAAATGAAGGCCACAGTTCCCATAATTCCACTACCGACGAGATCCAAGCCGACATGACAAGGCTGCCGGTGCTGTTTGGTTTCTTCACACCGCCGCTGGTCAGTCCAACGCTGCATCAGCCAGGCAACGTCGTGGGCTTCGTGAGCGGCGGCATCGACCACGTGAGTTTCTGGTGGTTTACCATCTCCACCGGCCACGTCGTGAACCAAAGCGGAGTCTTCGGACGCCACGCGTTGGTGGAATCGGCACTGTGCGGCTCGTACGCGTCCCCGTACGTGCTCACCGGCATGAAAAGCGGCTCGATTGTCGTGTGGGACAACGGCCACGCGGCGTTTTCGCTGCCAGCACTCGACTCGAGCACTGCACAAGGCAACAATGACCACGGAAAACTCGCGGTGGTGAGCCTTGCGGTCATTCCCACCAAGCAGCTCGTCATCGCAGCCTTACGCAGTGGCCATATCGTGCTGTTCACCCATGCAAAAGAGACCGACAGCACCAGATACCGAGCCAACGCCTTTCTGCAGCGCACGCGCGTCGTCAACGTCTTCGATGACGCGTGCTCGTGGAAGATGCTCAGGCCTTTGCAGATTAATGGGGATTACGACGCGACGGCTGTCCAAATCAAGCAGTCGCTGGCGAAGACGAGTGTGCTGCAGAGCGTGACAGTCCTGGACGAGCTCCAAGGCGGGCTCGTGGCTGTGCTAAGCTGTGGGCTGGTGCTCCAGCTTGATGCGCAGACGCTGACCATGGGACAGTCCAGTCTCCCTGCTCGCGTGGTGCTAGACGTCGGCCAGGAGGTTACCTCCGTGGCAGTGCATCCCACCGAGCCATTGGTCGCGATGGGCAACAATGACGGTCGCATGAGTGTGTACCAGCTTGATACGCATGCCCTAGTCTATGAGACTCGTGCGCTCTCCGACTCGGTGAAGGCGATCGCGTGGCAGGACGCGCCAAGCCACGCCAAGATCGCGGTGTCACTTGCGAATGGACGCATTGTGGTGCTGAATGGCTCGAGTCTCAGTGCCCAAGCCGACTTTCCGTGCGGACCAAGTGGTAACAGTGACACGGGCTTGAAGAAATGGTGCTGGAAGCTCAAGTTCGCTCCCGCTACTGGCAACTGGCTGGCTGCGGCGTGCCGGGACTACCATATTTACGTGTATAAGTGCACGGGCGGCAGCACGGCAGAGGAGCCGCTGACGTGTGAGCTAGCTCACGACTTTGCCGGCCACACAGCACCGATCTACTCGCTGGACTTCTCAGCAGACAGCAAGTGGCTCCAGTCAGCAACGTCCTCCATCGACTGCCAGTTGCTGCGGTGGCAACTGAGCGAGCCAGGGCAGGAGAAGGCCACGCAAAACAACGATGGTGAGATGCGGTGGGCATCGTGGACTGTGCCCTTCAGCGGCCCAGTGGCGGGCCTGACTGAGGTCTTCAACACGACGGTGACGGCCGTCGATCGCATTCAGAGCGAGAGTCGCGAGGGGCTTTGGAGTTCTAAGCTACCGACGCTGTTGGTCGTGACGGAGACGGGAAGAGTGCTGCTCGGATGGTACCCGCTGCGTTGTGGCGAGAGCCAACACGCCATGTTCAAGGAGTACGACGGCTACTACGCCTCCACGGCGCTCGTGGAGCAGGCGGTCTTCAGTGCCAAGAACGACTTTGCCGTCACCCGCTCGACCGCGGACACTGGCACGGGCGTCGTGATCGTGTGGAAGACCGACTACGAAGAAGAACTGCGCCAGCTCGAGCGGTTGCCCGTGTCTGGGAGTTCTACCGACTTGAAGAGCAGCGGAAAAGGAGCCCCAACCGAGCTAGACGAAGAGAAATCCACAACAGCGGATGCATTGCTGGACAAAGAAGACCGCGCGTTTGCTGCCGCCAAGGCAAGCGCTGGTGCCGGAGATGAGTTCATGGCTGTCAAGCCGTGGCTCGGGGCCGTCCGGGAGCCGTCTGTGTTGCCTCCTGGGATGTCGCTGGCGAACTCCAACGCGCCGCCAAACGCCGAGCTGGCGTTGGAGTTTGTGTACGGCGTCAACGCCAACGCGACCAACACCCGCAACGACGTGTTCTACGCCGACGACACGTGGGAAATCGTGTACGGCGCGGCGTCGTTTGGCGTCGTGTACAACACCAAGTCGCGCACGCAGCTCCTAAACTCGACCCATAGTGGACAAATGATCTCGAGCGTGGCAGTGCATCCGACGAAAGGCGATCTCGTCGTCACGGGCGAGATCGCCGGAGGCAAGAAGAAGCCTCGGCTCGTTGCGTGGGACGCGAACTCGGGCAGCACGCTCACACAGATCGAGTCGGTCCACTCGCGAGGTGTTGCGTTGCTGGCGTTTGCGCCGTCCGGAGAACGCGTGGCGTCCGTCGGCATGGACGACGACCACGTGTTCGCGATCTACGCGCTGAGCCAGAGCCACGGACTCGCCAAGTTCAAGCTGCTCGCACAAATGAAGACGTCCAAGCAGCCCGTGTACGCGCTGGCGTTCCACTGCGAAAGCGACGCCGAGCTGGTCACTGCGGGGCTCAAGCACGTGTTGTTTTGGTCCACGACGTCGGACGCGGGAGCTTCACACAGCGCACCGCGACGTTCGGTGACAGGAGCATCGTCCACAAAGAGCGGAGCGTCGTCGGGTGCCGACGGTGCACTGACGCTCAGTATGAAGAAGGGTTTGTTTGGCACAGCCCTTGGCGCCGACGGTGGATCGAAAGCCAAGATCCTGGCGGCTGTGTACGTCCCAAGGAGCCAGCAGCAGTCCCACGTAGTCACAGGCCAGCAAGATGGCTCGCTTTTGGTGTGGAAGGCACGGCAGTGTGTCGATGCCAAGCCCAAGGCCCATGACGGAGCCATCTACGCACTCGTGGTCGACCACAAGAAGCCCTTCACGGTGTTTTCGGGTGGCCAAGACGGCAAAATCCATCTCTGGAGCTCGCAACTCGAGCTGCTCGTGACGCTGGAGCTCAATAAACTCGACGAGCAGGTCGCTTCGGAAGGCAAGCTCTTCAATTCGATTGTCAAGTCGCTGGCTGTTCGAGAATCGCGGATCCTCTTCTCCACGGATGGTGGCGACGTTGGCGAGCTCGTGCCCAAAGACCTCCACGCGCAGCAACCCACGTCGTCCACTTCGTACAAGATGCAAGTCCATCTTCGCAGCCACTGCAAGGGCGAACTGTGGGGCCTCGCGACACATCCGACCAAGCTCCAGTTTGCGACGGCGGGCGACGACGGCAGCGTGCGGCTCTGGGACGCTCCGACACGGTCTCTGCTATCCCTGCATTGCCCCAAGACGAGCAGCAGCTCCCACAAGTGGCGAGCGCTGGCGTACTCCAGCGACGGAAGCCACGTCGTCGCGGGCTCAGCCGACGGCCACGTGCTCGTCCTCAACGACACGCTCGAGACGCTGGTGACGACGTGGAGATGCTCGCCCAAGGGCATCGCCGTGGTCAAGTTCGCGCCGGAGAGCCGCCTGCTCGCGATCGGCACGCACGACCAGAGCATTTACATCTACGACGGCCACACGTACAAGCCCAAGGGCGCGTGTCGAGGCCACAGCAGCACCGTCACGCACGTGGACTTCTCCGTGGACGGCCGTGTGCTGCAGAGCACATCCTCGGCCGGCGAGCTCCAGTTCTGGGACGTCTCGGGTACTGAGTTCAAGCAGATTCCGTCGGCGACTTCCGTGCGAGACACGCAGTGGGCGTCGTGGAGCCTGCCGTTTGGCTGGCCCGTGCAGGGCATTTGGCCGCCAGGAAGCGACGGCAGCGACGTGAACGCCGTGGCGCGCAGCGGCGACCGCAAGGTCGTGGCCACGGGCGACGACTTCGGGCTCGTGAAGCTGTTCAGCCACCCGTGCGTGGCCAGCCAGGCACCACACAAGGCGTTCGCGGGCCACGCGTCCCACGTCACCAACTGCTGCTTCACGCGAGACGACTACTACCTGCTATCGACCGGAGGCCTTGACAACACTGTGTGCCAGTACAAGTACTACGACGGCAGTAGCGCTTCGGCCAGCAGCTAGCGACACCAGCCGCCCCCACAATGTGAATACTAATAGGAGAGAAATCAGTGTTAGGTTAAGTGTCACCATCGACGGCCTAGCAGCCCGGGCAGTTGTGGAGCGAGTCGTGGATGTAGAGGTCGCACTCGCTGCAGAAGTGGTGCTGGCAGGCGCCGCACGCGTACGCGGCACCCTCGGCGTCCAGCGCCAGCGGCAGCAGGCAGCCGAAGCACTTGGTCTTCTTGAGCTCGGGCGTCGCGTCCTTGAGCAGCGTGCGTTCGAACTTGGCGACGGGGAACAAGTGGTGGTACGACCGCGCCAAGTGCGGCGACGACACGAGCGGCAGGTTGCAGACCTGGCAGGTCGTGGGCAGGTCGCAGCTCTTGCTCTTGCAGCGCGGACACAGATACCCGACCGTCGTGAACGCCTGGTGGCATGTACACAGCGACAGCGCGCCGCTGCGGCGCTGCGGGAAGCCCATTTCCACGAGCGTCGCGAACTTGGAGGCCGCCGAGGCCACCGTGGGGCACGGGAACGTGAACTCGGTCATGAGCTGCTTCATGTGGCGCGCGTCCATGGCCACGTGGTACGAGCCCTTGGTTTCGTCGGCGATCTTCCGCAGCAGGTGCATCTCGGCGCCGATGCCGATGAACGACACGCGGATGTTCTCGCGCTTGAGCGTCGCGATAGTCTGGAAGATGTCGCCCGGGTCGGCCGACACGAGGTTCCCGTAGAGCACCACGACCTCGCGGCTGCCGTACGCCGGTACGGTCTTGAGCGAGCTCTTGGCGAGCTCCAGCGCGTTCTGGAGCGACGGCTCCTTGTCCACAGCGAGCGCGTCTTTGATTCTGTCCATGTGGTTCTTCGGGTTGCCGCTCAGCTCGCTCAGCTTCTCCGACTTCATGCCCTTGATGCCGATCACGCCGAGCTGCGAGATCGGGTTCTGGTCGAAGTAGTCCTTGACGAACTGCTGCAGCACGTCGCTCGCGCAGAAGAGGCGGTGCGGCTTCCAGTCCTTGAGCGTCATGCCGCGCGAGAGGTCCATGACCACGTACACGTACCGGATCAGCCCCTTGCGCACGTTGCGCGCGATCTCCAGGCGGCTACAGCAGCAGCGCAGACAGGCGCAGATGAGTCAGTACGACGCATAGAGAAGGAGAGAGAGAGAGAGGATGGCAGTGGACCCACCGCTGGCGCTCCTGCGTGTTGGACACGACGTCGATCTTGAGCTGGCCGGACTCATCCTCCTCAATGGCGTCCCAACTGCGCTCGAACGAGCCTTCCCACGCGTACCCCTTGGCTACCAGACGTACATGTACATGTCAGCTATGACGTTGGGCTAAGTAGAGAGCCAGAAGCCTCATATTCGAGGCGAACGCCGCCGCGATCCGCACCTCCTTCCTCGTCCATTGCGCTTTATGACGCTTTGGGCGGGTGCTTTTTGGTGTAGCTGCTCACTAAGTTCGCACACTGCCTCGTACAGTATAATCCTTTCAGAGTACGAATAATAAGTGCGCATCAGAACTAAGTCAATTAGTACTTTGCACTGAGGCTAAGCTAATTAGACCTTCGAGCAACTCAGCGGCAAGAAGACTCCACTGGATCTGCCTGGAACGGTAGTGGTGACGGCCGTGTGGCGGCGTGTAGCATCGATGGCGATCTTTCCTGGGCAGCACATGGGCGTGCGTTTGGACACACGGCGGAGCCATGGCGTAGCACCACGTTGGGATTGTCGTCATCGTTCCATTCCGACTTCCGTTTTATGCAGCGGCATGTCAAGCCAGTAGCGGAACCGCCGAGACTTCAACGTCAAAGCGTTGTGTTTGTTGCGTTGTCACGCGGATGCTTCTGCGACAGAAACGGTCGGGCGTCGCTTCATGCTCAGGATCCCACGGCATTCATCACCAGACTCGAGCCATGACGCTTCGCCGGCCGCCCGGCGAGAAGATCCACAGCTCATGACGTCATGCTATCCTGGGTTAGTCACTCAAAACAAATTATTATTCACGAGGTTAGCAGCAAACTCCCCACATCAATTCACCGCAAGAATATGATTAAACAGTTAGATCCTGCAGGTGATTATCACGCCGAAGCTCTGAGGGGACAGACCATCACTCTCATTGTGATGTCATCGAGACAGGCTGCGCAATGTGCGACTTGTGGCTGATTTCATCACCAAGCAAAGCGACAGCCGTTGCTTCGACGTAGAAGCTCCACGATGGGCTGAACTGTTGGCGCTTGAAGCTCACAGGCATTCTTCCAATTGACGCGGACTTCACACACACACAGAACATGACTCAAGCGACGGCACTGCACCATGCGGCCAGCGCCGACGATCTGCTGCGGCGCCATGCGCACAACGCGCAGGACGGCGAGCTCTTTGACGAAGATAACCAACCACACAGCGACGAGGAGCTGGACGCGGATGCATCTTGCATCACTGTGCGACCCGACTCGCCGATCTCATCCGCGTTTTACAAGCCCAGCGACAGTACGGCGAAGGCGCCAGTGGAGATCGCGTTCTCTGCATCTGCCGGCGCGTTCGTGTACCAAATGGGCATCGCAGCGTACATCCAGGAGCACTTCGATCTGTCGAACTGCCACTTGAGTGGCTGCTCGGGTGGATCGTGGGCGGCGACGCTGCTGGCTGCCGAGACGGACGTGCACAAGGCGTGGGCTGTGATCCAGAAGATCCAGCGCCAAGTCGTGCCGGAGAAGGCGTCGTGGTACACTGGCTACGGCCGCTACGCGACGATCGTCGCGAACACGATCAAGGACCTGTGGAAGGACGACCCGGATGTGCACTTGCGTGTGCAGAAGAAGAACCTGGCCATCGCGGTCACGCGCTTCCCATCCATGCAGGCTGAGCGCCACACGTCGTGGACGGATCTCGACGACCTGATGAAGTCGATCCTGGCGTCTGCCATGATCCCATTTGCGCTGTCGGGCAAGCCGTGCATCGAACACCGCGGCAACTGGTACGTCGACGGCGGCATCACCAACTTCAAGGGCGTCAACTGCGACCAGTACTCCACGTGGTCCGACATCTATTACCACTCGATGCAGCTCACGATGGACACCGTGCGATCCACGACGAACGCCGTGGCCGAGCGCTTCTTCCCTTCGCTTACAAAGCCTGTGGCTAAGCTCATCAACGGACTTCTGCCTCAAATCGAAAGCCCACACGACGCCGTCGCGCCTCGCCTCACGAACGGCTCGTCCGCCAACCCGCAGTGCTCGTCCGCAGACCTCTCCGACGCGAGCCGACCGCGCATCCTACTGAAGCCGTGGACATGGCGATCGCACCACATCACAGCGTTCCACCTGTCAGTGGACATCAATACCCACCAGCAGCGCTTCGACATGGGCTACGAAGACGCGCAGCTCCACCACCACGAACTTGCGGCTCTGCTGCCACCCAAGGCATCCACCAACCCACTCGTGTAGACGTACCATTAGACTATAAATGCAACAATTAAGTTATTCAACATCAATCATCACGAGTGCAAGTCTTCCGCTGCTGTCAAACGATCACAGGCAGACGCATCGATCTGATGAGGTTGCACGTCTCGTCAGTGACGAGTCGTCACAGAGCGCAGTGTAGCCATTAACTCTACAAAATAATTTTGAAAGCTTGACTATCTAATTACAAAGGTCCTCCATTTTGTACGAACAAGCCTCTGTTGATTGATGTCTGCCTTTCCCGGAACATATCACACAACGCAGGTCTGACTCGCCACTTCGACCAGCTCCTTCGCAATCTCCATCACTACGACGGGCGACGGAGCATGAGCGTCGCGGCGTTCCTCCACGCGCTGCTGCGTGGCTCTCCGGAGGCGCTGCAGCTCACAGAGGAAGTGCTGCTCATCGTGTCCTCCGTGGTGTCGTTTCTGGGCTGCGCGTTCGTCTTCACGACGTGGAAAAGCTTCGCGCTGCCCAACTACCTCAGTCGGCGCATCGTCGCGTCCATGGGCCTTGCCGGCCTCATCACTGCCTTTGGCTTCTCCCTGTACGCGCCTACCATCATATATACAACTCTAGTGAGATTCTAATGCTCCTTGTGGTGTCTGTACGATAGATCTATCGTCGTCAACGGCTTGCAGACTCACTACGTGGACCACGAGGCCGCGTGCTACTTCCAGGCGTTTCTACTGCAGTACTTCTACCTGGCGTCGTACCTCTGGACGGCGTGCTTCGCCTTCCATCTCTACCAGATCATCGTCGTGCGCAACGAGTACCCGGAGCGATTGCTGAATAGCTACCGCCTCGTCGGCTGGGGCATCCCGGGACTCATCCTCACGAACCTCATCCTCCGACAGCTCACCGGCCACCTCGGCGTGGGCGGCGCCGACCGCCGCTGGTGCTGGATCTCCGTGCGAGCGAAAGAGGACGCGACACAGCAGTGGCAACGTGAGGGTGCATGGCACCAGTTTGTGCTCTTCTACATCCCCATCGCGTGCATCTTCGCGTTTAACGCTGTGGTGTACTGCATCATCCTGCGCTTTCTCAATGGCGATCCGATGAAGCAGCGGCTGCGCAAGCGCGTGGCGCTGTACCTCGTGATCTTCTTCCTGTGCTCCGTGTGGGGCGTGATCAACCGCCTCGTGCAGTTCTTCCGAGCGGACCACTCGCCCAGTACGTTCCTCACGGTCATGGAATGCATCTGCGACCCACTGCAGCCACTGCTGAACGCGGTCGTGTACGGCACCAACAAGAGCTCTCTGGACGCCTACAAGGAGCGGTTCTGTACGTCATGGTTCTACGCGTCGTTGCCGTCGTCGGACGATGAAGAGTCCGGTCTGGACAGCACGAGTCTGCTGTCGCAGGATGGCGACAATGAAGAGGACGACAAGGGGTTCTACTACCAAGATCTGAGAAGAGAAGTCCCGCGGAAGCTGACGTACCCGACACCAGACGACTACGACGATGAAGATGACGCCAACCACATATCAAGACGTGGCTGAGTAACAGTAACAGTAGCAGCATAGAGTAATAGACGTGCGTGCATTATATCAAAATCCCGACGACGGCCTCGCTCCTCACGAGTTGAGTGGGGGAAGCAAGGCAGCGGCACAGCCGACTTAGAAGAGCGATGGCGCTGGGCTGGCCGACGCCTCCGCTGGCGCCGCCGAGGCCTCCGACTTGAGGCGCAGGTAGTAGTCCTAAACAGAAAAAAAAAAACAAAAAAAAACAGATCCCATCGTGTCAGCCTAGTGAGAAAGGCGGCACCCCCTAATACAAGCCAACTCACCCAGAGGTACTTGCGCTTCTCGGCGTCCTGCAGCAGCTTGATGACGTCCGGGATGAGGTGCACGAGGTGGTCCTTGCTGAACTTGTTGGTCAGGTACGCCACGAACTCCTCGTCCGTCGTGCGGTTCTGGCCGTACTCCTTGCAGCGGGTCTTGAACTCCTCGACGCCCTGCGGTCCGGCGACCGCGTCGATCGTGGCGAGCACGCGGTCGTACACGATCTGGATGTCCGGGCCCACGGCCGCCGACGGCATCCGCTCCAGGAACGGCGACAGGAACTTGTTCTTGAGCATGCTCGCCGTGTTGGACGGCGGGATGCTCGTGATGCGGTTCAGCGCGTCATACAACTGCGACGCGGCCGCTGGCTGCTCCACGGCGCCCGTCAAGATCTCGGTCGGCGTGATCTCACGGCCGTAGAACTTCTTGTTCAGGTCCGAGCGCGCCGCGATGGCCGAGCCCTGGAGGCCCACACCGCCGAACAGGCCCTTGCTGTGGCTGTACGTGTAGTTGGGCGCGATGCCCGACGAGCTGATGTTCGCGTTGGCGCCCGCCGCGCGGCCGTACGGACCGGCCGCGAACTCGACGTTGGCGCCGGCCGAGAGCTGGCCCTTCTGCATGAAGCTCTTGACGGCCTGCTCCGAGTTGAGGATGATCATGAACTCGATGAGCTGACCGCCCAGCTCGGCGCCGAAGCCCATGCCGACCGTGCCGATGGCGCTCGGCGCCGACCAGCGGCCGTCGGGCAGCTTGGACATGACCACGCCCGTGCCCATGCGCGCCGTCCACACGAAGCCGGCCTTGATGACCGTGAGGAAGGCGAGGCCCTTGGCCTGGTGCAGCAGGTCGATCGGGATCTTCTTGTCGTGGTCCAGATTCGGGTTGAAGAGGTGCTCCAGCGTCTCCTCGGCGGCGCGGATCGCGCCCTCCATGTTGGAAATGGACTCGGTGGCCTGTCCGGCCTTGGCCTGCAGCGAGCGGAGCGCGTCCATGGTCTCTGTCTTTGTCTTTCTCGGCGTTGGCTTCTGTGGAGCGACTGGATGAAGAGGTGGAGTTTGGCTTGGCTTCACTATGGCGTCACGACAGACACCCTTCCTTGCAACTGAGACCGTCGCGGTAATCTAAAGTGTTTATTGCCATTCCCGCGTGAGAGTGACTGTAGTTTACGATCAAGATGACGCGAAACTAGCACATGTCCCAATAATAATTGATGACACGCCGTGATGTTCACGCTCGCAATAATTGCGCTCGCGGCGCGAAATCAGTTCAAGTGCATCAACACTACGCGACAATGGACGACGCTGTCGGTACGTACAGGACAGGAGGCGGACTGGTACAGTGGGTATATGCAATACTTCGACGATATTTAGAGGCTCAGCTGCGCGAGGAAGTCACACAGCGACGGCGCCTTCGTGAGCTCCAGGATGGCGTGGCCCAAGTGCTCGAACTCCCGTCGCTCGTTGTACATTTGTGCGCTGATGCGGACGTACAGCGCCTGCTGGAAGGGCGCGATCCTAACCACGAGGCGGAAGCGGTCGGCCAGCAGGTCCATGATGGCGTCGCAGATCGCCGTCACTTGGTCCGTGGTCATGGGCGAGCCGTCGCGGTTCACAGGCCAGTCGATGGGGAGGCGGACGTTCGAGACGAATGGCGCTCGCTGCCACGGTGGCAGCAGCGCGTTTGTGCGCCAGAGCGTGACGAGGTAGTTGCTGGCCCAGTCCATGAGGGCCTTGTTGTGGGCGAAGACACGCTCGTAGCCGACGCTCTCGTAGAAGTCCAGCGCCGTGACGATCGTGAGGAAGTTGGCTTCGTCACGGGTGCCCTGGACGGAGAAGTCTTCGATGAAGCTCTGGCCGTAGTTCAGCGACGTGACCACCGGACGCACCATCGACTGGTGCTCCTTGGCGACGTACAGGAACGAACAGGACTTGGAGCCGAAGAGCCACTTGTAACAACTGCCGACGTAGAAGTCCACCTTGAGCTGCGTGAGGTTCAGTGGAAGCTGGCCGGGTGCGCTAGCACCGTCGACCAGCACGGGGATGCCCTTGGCGTGGAAGATCGGGATGAGCTTCTCGAGCGGAAGCACGAAGCCGTTGCTCGCGATGTGGTCGAGTACCGCGAGACGCGTGTTGGGCGTGATGGCGTCGGCGACCTGGTTCACGAAGGCGTCGTAGCTGGCGATCGGAAGATCCACGTCCACGACCTTCAGCTCCACGAACTCCTGGGTCTGGTAACACAGGTGACGCAGCGTGTTGAGCACCGACGGGTCTGTAAAGCCATAGCAACCAGTGAGTCTCCCAGCTCCAGCTAACTCAACCATCCAGCCAACCAGTTCTACGTACAGGTGAGGTTGAGACACAGCACTTCGTCTCCGTCCTGGAGATCCACCGAGCGCAGCACGGCGTTCATGCCGGTCGTGGCGTTGGTCACGAACACCACGTCGTCGGCGTCCGCGCGCACAAACTCGGCCAGCTTGGAGGCCGCCTGCCGCAGCATCACAGGCAATTCGCGGCGCATGAAGCGGTCCGGGTTCATCTCCATTTGGTTCACAAAGTGGGCCTGGGCTTGGAGCACTGTACACCACACCACACAGAAAATCCATCAGCGTCTCGCGCTGCATCAATCGCACAGTGTGAGCGCAATGGACGCGTACCTGGCCGCACAGCGGTGCCGTAGGCGTTGTGGTTGAGGAAGATCGAGTTCGGCTCGAGGTTGAAGAAGCTGCGGCACTCGCTGCCCAGCGCCATGTTGCGGAGGAAGTGGCGACACTGCGGCCACAGCGCGCTCATGCCGATGAGGCCCGTGGGGTTGCCGCCGGCGCACGCATTCGGGTCAACGCTCTGCTGCTGCTGGTAGTTCACCTGAGGCGCCTGCTGCTGCTGTGGCAGCGCGTCTTTGTGCGTGGAGAGCGACGCCGCCATGGTGGCTGGTGGAATCGGTTGTGACGCCATGCTGGCACTTGCGATGAATAGAGAGCGCTTTAGAGAACTGCACCGACGCGAGTCGATACGTAGAGAACGATGGAACGATGGGAGCCGCACGCAGCTGCCGTCGGATTTAAATTCGCGTGAGGAGCGCCGCTGGAAGAAGGAGAAGAATCCGAGCGCTTGATGCGTCCGTGCGTGCGTCTCGTCCTGGCCGATGGTGCTTCTTCTTGGTTGTGAGTTGTATGCGGGCAGTCGTCGGAACGCGCCCCACTCGCTTCCATTCCACAACGGCTACTTTTGTAGTTACTATGGGTAACAGAGTCTATTTTGGAAAGTAATCACAGCGAGCTGGATAGTTTTCGGTCGATGAGTCGAAAAATACGGAATTTATACTGAGAATGCTGTACGCTGATTGGCTAGCGTCGTACGTGGTTGTTCGGAGCCGCTGGCGACTAGGGCTTCAAGGTGCACGAATGGGCAAATGACGAGCGGCCTTTGGCATGACGAGGCATCGCATGGGACGCTGCAGAGGCTCCCAGGGCTCCGCATCACGGACGCCTTTCGCCGTGTTGCCCGGAGCGTCCACAATCCACCTGCGTCACGAGACGCCGAGCGAATCCCAGAGCCGGATTCGAAAGAAAACACAGGCGACCTGACCTCAATTGCAGGCTTCTGGGCGTGATCCGCCAGCTCTGAAGCTCTCGATCGCTGGCCAATTGGCAGCCAGCGTCTTGAAGCGCTGGGCCTTCCCGATAAGGCGATTGGCTCGTGGGTACACATCAACAACCATCACGTCGTAGGGTACATTCCAATTCTTCTTCTCAAACGCTTTATAGCGGGTACTGCTAGATACATTATTTTGCGCGTCAAAGCGGTGTTGGAAATGAACGGCTCTTGAGGGTGATTAAATATGAGAAGAACCCATACGGAGGAGCGGTTGGCAGCTCACCTGTGACAGAGCCGATTGAAGCGCGACCATTGGGCGGTGGGTATTCTTGGCGACCCAGGCCTTCGATCAACTGGAAGACCCTGAGCTTCCCACAATACCGTCCAACACGCTTGCCGGCCATCAAGCTGTGGGACGTCATGGCCTCGACGCACCCAGCGCGCGGCTTGAAGAAGCGCGTGCGTGGGTGACGCGAGTGGGCTCGCCAGATCGCCACAATCGTCGCTTTTCGTGCAACTTATGTAATTTGTAATTTATCGAAACTATGTGTATACTTACGTAATTTAGTAAATTACCGCTGTTGCGGAGCTCCTCATCTGTCCCGCTCCTTGTCACCATCAGCAGAACAAGATGACAAGCACGACGTGGTCAGCGTTGACACGGCAACGCGCTCTCAAAGATGCTCTCCTCTTGACCTTTTGAATGCACAATCAGCGCTGCAGCGTCTCCTTCATAGACGAGGAACGTCTTGCCTTCCTTGGTCTCATTCCGCCGGTAGTATGAAGAGAGAGACCTTTCGAAAAAAAGAACGCATTCCATTTACAGTAGTCTCTGTCGCCCCCTGTGGTCACTGGACGACAGCGTGCGCTCAGCAATAGCCGCCGCAGTAGCGGTCGTTGCCTGGGATGCGCGCCGGGCCCACGGGCACCTCGATGGCCTTGAGCACGGTGTTCTTCTTGGCCTGCTCCGGGCCGTTCTTGAGCACGACGTGCTCTTCGCTGGTCACAGCTTCCAGGAAGAACAGCCAGTGCTTGCCCGTGGCGGCGTCCGTGCCGAGCTGGCACGCGAAGACGCAGTTGGTGATACCGTTCTTGCCGAATCCGAAGAGGTTGGTGACCTCACCGCCCTCACGCACACGCAGCAGCGCGCCGCCGGTCTTGTATATGCCCACCTGAGGCACGGACGCCCACACGCAGCCTTCCGCATCCAGCGCGATGCCGTCCGGGGGCACGCCGATGTCCGCCCACACGCGGCGGTTCGACAGCGAGCCGTCCGCTCCGATGTCGAATGCCGTGAGGATGGCGGAGAACGTCTCGGCCACGATCAGCGTCTTGCCGTCGGGCGTGATCACGCTGCCGTTTGGGAAGAACATGCCCGTGGCCTCCACGTGGACCGACTGGTCCTTTTCAATCCGCACGAGCGTCGTGGTGCTGGCGTTCATGGCGTCCGTGTAGTCGAAGCCGAAGTTGCCGATGTACGAGCGCCCGGAGACGTCCACGACGAAGTCGTTGGCACGGAAGCGCGTCACGGCCGAGACGTCGGCGTACTCGTCGGCCTTGCCGGTCTTCTGCCAACACGCGGCGCGAGTTCATGGCCACGATCAGCAGGCGGTCGTCCGGCAGCCAGCCGAGCCCCGACACGTAGTCGTCGCCTTCGTACACCGTCGTGACCTTCTTGCTCGCGAGCTCGTACTTGAACACCGTCTTGGCGTACATGTCCGAGTAGTACAATGCGTTCTCCTGGAGGCGGAAGCGCGGGCCTTAGCCGTACATGATGCCGTCGACCAGCAGCGTCGCCATGGGCTCGTTCTCATTCCACTGCGACGCGAACACGCTGAAGATGCCGAAGCGCCGAGTCGCAAAGTGCCAGATCCAGCGCGCCGGCAGCAGCAGCCGCAGCACGTTGGGCGTCGACTTGACGAAGAGCGACGCGTCGTCGGCGGAGGGCTTGGCGACGGGCATGTCCGACATGGCGATATCTACAGTACTGTAGTTTTGTAGTGGAGTGTGGGTGGATTGTGAGACGTGTACTGTAGTTTTGTAGTGGAGTGTGGGCGGATTGTGAGACGAGAGGCTCGCGTGTTGGCGGTTTCAAAACAGTTCAGAAAGGCTGTTGACAAAACCGGTTTTGTCAACAGCCTTTCTGAACTGTGCGGGAAGAACTCGAGACCAGAAAAGCAACTGCAAGTTGCAGAATCTGATGACGGATCACCTCACGCCCATCAGAGTGTACAGTACCAATGGGAGGAGCTCAAGCTCTGTCTTCCTCTCTGTTTGTTGCCTCTGCAGAGCGATAACAGCCAAGTACAACACAACCCAAGTGGGGACAGGACGTTTCGGCTCAGTTGAATAGGAGAAACATGCTTCGACAGACAGTGAGTGGAAGACGACTAGCAAGATGCAGCCAGTGGGTGGCCCGTAGAACGGAGACGATCAGCAGTAGCCGCCGCAGTAGCGGTCGTTGCCTGGGATCCGCGCGGGCCCGACGGGCACTTCGATGACCTTGAGCACCGAGTTCTTCTTGGCCTGCTCGGGTCCATCCTTGAACACGACGCGGTCCTGGCTCGACGCCGCTTCGAAGAAAAACAGGAGATTGGCGCCCGTCGTCGCGTCCGTTGCGAGTTGGCACGCGATCACGTTGTTCGTGATGCCATTCTTGCCAAAGCCGTAGAGATTCGTGATCTCGCCGCCCTCACGCACACGCAACAGCGCACCCGCGGTTTGGTGGAGGCCGAGGTGAGGAACCGACACCCACACACAGCCCTCAGCGTCGAGAGCGAAGCCGTCCGGAGGCAGACCGATGTCCGCCCACACGCGGCGGTTCGACAGCGAGCCGTCGGCTCCAACGTCGAAGGCCGTGAGGACGCACGCGAACGTCTCGGCCACGATCAGCGTCTTGCCGTCGGGCGTGATCACGCTGCCGTTCGGGAAGAACATGCCCGTGGCCTCCACGTGGACCGACTGGTCCGTCGACGCGGACGAGCGTCGTGCTGCTCGTCGCGTTGGAATCCGTGAAGTCGAAGCCAAAGTTTCCCACGTACAGACGCCCAGAGACGTCCATCACGGCGTCGTTGGCTCGGTACCGCGTGACGGCTGCAATGTCCGCGTACTCGTCCGTCTTGCCGGTCTTCTGGTCGTGTGCCAGCACGCGGCGTGAGGTCATCGCGACGATCAGCAGGCGGTCGTCTGGCAGCCAGCCGAGCCCCGACACGAACTCTTCGTCTTCGTAGACTTTGGTCACTTGCTTGGTCGCGAGCTCGTACTTGAGCATCTTCTTGCCGTACATGTCGGAGAAGTACAGCGCGTTCTCCTTGAGGCGGAAGCGCGGGCCTTCTCCGAACAGGATGCCGTCGGCCACGAGCGTCGCCGTGGGCTCTTTGCTCAAATTCCAGTCGGAGCCGAAGACGCTCAGCAGGCCGAAGCGCCGAGTGGCAAAGTGCCAGATCCAGCGCGCGGGCAGCAGCAGCTTCACGAGATCCGCCGACTTCTTGGCGAACAGCGGCGTCCCTTCGGTTGGCTTGGTCTCTGCCATCATGTCCAGTGGCCCTCTCGTGGGGCTTGCGCGTTGCAGAAGAAGAACGGGAATGGCCTGGAATACAGAACAGATCCAGGAGCTTCAAGGGAGACGAGTCTCCGTCTTCACGCAGCTCCTTGAAGTTGGAAGGTTTTATTTTTTCCATGCTAACGTCGACTTTATCTACATGTACTGTATCAGCTCACTATTGGGATCAACTTCAACGATGACCACCTGAGCTTTGAGGATCCCCACCCACTTCAATGAAGTCTTCATGTCTCTATCGCGATCAGTAGTAGCCGCCACAGTAGTTCGCGTTCTCTGGATTCGTCGCGGGGCCCACGGGCACCTGGATCCGCTTGAGTACGCTGTTCTTCTTGGCTTCGGCCGGTCCGTTCTTGAAAATGGCATTCGAGTCACTCGAGTGGGCTTCCAAAAAGTACAGATAGTGGCTGCCGTCTGCGTCAGTGCCCAGTTGACACGCGAAGACGCTCCTGGAGATGCCGTTGGCACCGAAACCGAGCATATTCACGACCTCTCCGCCCTCCCGCACGCGAAGCAGAGCCCCCGACGTCTTGTAGAGCCCGATCTGCGGCACGGCGACCCACACGCAGCCCTCGGCGTCGAGACACATGCCGTCGACTGGCACTTTCAGGTCGGCCCACACGCGGCGATTGGACAGCGAGCCGTCGTCTGCGATCGTGAACGCTGAGATCTTAGCGCCGTACGTCTCGGCGACGATCAGCGTCTTGCCGTCAGGCGTGATGACCGAGCCGTTCGGGAAGAACATGCCCGTGGACTCGACGTGGACGGCCTGCGTCGTGTCGACGCGCACCAGAGTCGTCGTGTACATGCTGAGAGATGCCAGATCGAAGCCGTAGTTACCCACGTAGGCCTGTCCAGAAGCGCTCACGACCATGTCGTTGGCTCGGTCTCGCACGACGCCCTTGAGATCAGCGTACACAGTGGCGGTCTTGGTGGACGGGTCGAATACGAGCACCTGCTGCTTCTTCATGGATACGATGAGCATGCGTCCGTCGGGCAGCCAGCCGAGTCCGGAGACGTAGTCGTCATGCTCGAACACGACCTCGTCGCTCTTGGTCTCGGGGTCGAAGCAACGCACGGCGTTCGCGAACGAGTCCACGTAGTACAGCTTGCGCTCGCGCAGTCGGAAGCGCGGCGCCTCGCCGTACGTGAGTCCGTCCGTGAGAACCGTGGCCTGCGGCTCAGCCTGCTCCTCCGTGCCGAAGTTGCGCTTGCTCCACCGCCAGAGCCACTTGAAAGGCACGAGCGCGCCCGCGAGGTTGGGCACCGCTCGCTCGAAGAGCTTCTCGTTCTTGGCCGCGGCTTCACTCGGTCGGTTCGCACCCATTTTCACTGTTGAGAGGCTGCGACTTGCAGAGTATGGAGACGAATATACACTGTACATGCTCAGCTCAGCGCTGGCGGCGCGCGGTCATCGTGGCAGGCGCTACACACTGCGTGGACAGACGCCTGCATGCTCGCGATGCATCGGTACCGTTTCCGCTTGCTGACTTGCTGATGGGGAAAATGGATGGAATAATCATGCGGAATTATGGCCAATCAGCGTAGCGTTCATCACCCAAAAATCAAGTGGTGTAGTCCACATAACACTTAGGGAATGTGACGCGAAGGTTGTGGGAAGGTCGTCCCAAGAGTTGCCTCCATCGGAGGGGGAGCGCTTTCTGGGCGCGGGGTTCCATTGCGGTCAAACCACCATGAACATGGCCAATATGACCACGCCGAGTCCGACTTCCGTGGGCTCTACGGCGGCTCTGGCGACCGGAGTGGCCCCCACTCTGGTGGAGGCTGCTGTACACATGCCTCTCGTGGCTTCCACTGGAAATCCCGTGACGACAGCGTCCCCTGTGGCGGGTAAACCGACGGAAACCACGGCGATTGAGGAGGCGACGACGACGGCGGCGGACACGGCG
>JAADXN010000565.1:0-20116 GCA_023337875.1 Pythium apleroticum | reverse complement strand
TGTACGGTACCCTCGATGGGTTTGATCTGCCTGCTGGTCCTCAATGTCAGTTTTGATATGGCGAAGTAAGCTTGGAGCTGCTGGACGGGACGTGTTCCCCCGAGGCCAACGCGGTCTTCGTACAGTACGGAAGTCCAGGCCGCTACCCTATCGCAAATTGCAGTCTGCAATGTAGCCAGTGGACCACAGTGGGCTGCCAACTGCACTGACGATCCACGACGATGGCGACAGACACACTGTCTGCTTCAACATGTTCGAAAATGAGTGGAAGTCGTCGCTTTGTTGTTGCCGCCTTCACTGTCCGCTCCTTCCAATGCCCCAGCTACTTGACGCGTCTCGACAGAACTGCTTCCAACAATCAATGGCGCCAATGTCTCGCGGTATCAAGGCTAGAGCTGCTACTGTGGGTTGATATGGAGCTCTAGAAGCGTCGACGTCACATCACATCGGAGGACCTGAGTGCACGTTGACACACCAAAAGCATTGTTTGCTCATGCACTTGCCTCGACGAATGAACAATACGGTCCACGAGAAGGGAGTGGGGGGGGGGACGCATGTGCGGTACAATTCGCTATTCGATACGCCTCCTGCGATAACGGCTCTTGGTATCTTGATCTCAGCACGCTTCACCGGGACGGGAGCTCATCGCTTCGTAGTCGGCGACGGGCTCGTCGTTCAGGATGCGGTCGAGTCGCATTTTCGACTCAGCTGGGGCGGGCGATGGAGCATCGCCTTCACTCATCGCAGGGGAGGTCGACGAAGCTCCTACTTCTACAAACGCAGCGTACGCTACGTCTTCCTCTTTGCTCTCGGCGTCGTTGAGGATCTCGGAGATCGACGAGCCGTTTGATTTGATCTGAGGGACAGGTTCGTCAGGATCTCGAATGTAGAACTCGTCAAACAACAGCGTCTGGCCAAACAGCACGGCGAGCTCTCGAGCGTCGGGCAGCAGCTTCGCGAAGCAGCTGAAGAAGTCCAGCACGACATCGCACCGTGTGATCTGTCGGTTCTTGGCGTCGATCTCGAAGTCGTATCGCCCAAATTCCGAAATTGGCTTGCCAATGAGCTTCTTGACAATATCCTGGCGGTAGAGAATGTGTGGGAACATGAGCGCGAGCGTCTGCAGCGTGATCGTTGCATGGAAGTGGGCCGTGCACTTGACAATCGCACGCGTCTCGCTAAGAGGGATGACCGTCGCGCTCACGAAACGGAAGTCGAGGTCGTTGAATGTCGTCGAGTGCATCTTCCACTGCTCCACGACCATCGCGCGACCGGAGAAGTTGTTGACCTGGATGTCCTCCGCCATGGCGTGGTAGATATAGGAGACCGTGTCGAACGGCGACGCCAGGAAGCCGTTGGCGAACACCTCAAAGTACTGGATGACCACTTTCTGGCACGAACCGTCCGCTGCGTCGTGGCGGTTCAGCGTTTGCGACTGGATGACGTTCCGCAGCATCTGAAGCCGCGCAATCTCCTGCTTGATGTCGTTGATATCCAGCTTGAGGTTGTAGAGCTGCGAGTCCTGGCCATCGCGCTTCCGCCACACGAGCTTGGGACGAGCAGCCGCTTTGGCATTGGGTTTGGCCTTCACAGGCTTCTCCTTCGGTGCCGTGGACTTGCGGGCCGCCTTCCGCGTCACGAGTGCTCCAGCCGAAGGCGCATTCGTCAGTTGTTGCGGTGTTGGGAACATGGAACCCAGGCTGTTTGTTGGATCGGTCACCTGTATACAATCCCCGAAGATTACAAAAGTGGCCGGAGGGAGAACAAGCCCAATCGACGGCGGGGGCTCCCAGTCACGGCTCCTGTGGGCCAAGTGGCCGTGGTGTACGCTGTAGTTTTGTATCGAGGATACGTTTCAGGCCTCTCAAGAAACCAATGCCAGTAAACCCAAGGTAAACGAGCTGCGTCCACGATGGCTGATCGCAGAAAGAGCCGAAAAAAAGCACGCTGCGAGCCAAAAGTTTGGCCCAAAACGGATTGTAAAATCAGAACACAGGGGCCAGGAGCTGGACTGTTCGAGTGCGGCGTGGCACACCGCGCTTGATGACCAGGCAAAGGAGTGGGAGTGGGCTCACCTACGTTGTCGGAAAGGCGTTTTTGGTGAGGTCGAGAATCTCTATTACCGAAAACGAACTAAAAACCTCACAAAAAATGCCCAAATTATTGAGTTTGAAGGTTCCGTAAAACAGAGGGAAAGTGTCAAACGTTCGATTTTTTCTTCTGTGGAATCAAGTGTAATCCTATTTCAAAGTTACGAACTGATAAGTGCGTGTTCCTATCGGTTAGGATCAGTTTCGTTTTGCTTGGTGACGGGCAGTGTGGATTGAACAGCAGAGTGAAGAATGGGATGCGGAAGGAGACGGAGAACGATGGCGCTGGAGCGACGACCAGGAGGAGAACGAGGGTGCGCTGTAGCTGGTGGTGATGCCGACGTCGCGGAGCGTCGATTGGTGGGTCCCTTTGCGTCCACAATGCCGACTTCACTTAGCCAGATTTGATGGAGATCTGCCTTCCTTCTGGTCGGCATTTGGATCTTGATGATGACAACCGCAGCGTGTTGAGAGGTATTATCGCGCGAGTGGAGCTGCGCAAAGAGATTTGATTGATGCGCCGTCGTCGTCGGCTCGTGGGATCCAGCGATTCGCAGTGCATTGCGACTGATTCTGCCGTGGTGATCCGCCTGACTCGGGTCTCTGTGTGAACCGGACGGCTCTTCTAACGTAAGATCCGCACTCGCACCGCCTCTGAGCTGCGTGCTGCTGGGCGTCTCCGCTTATGTTGTGGCTGGCTGCTTCAAAGTTCGATTGGAGTTCTCAAGAAGGCGATGATGAAATCAGTAAGGCCGCTTTTAGGGCCATGGGTGGCTCCCCTGTCTTGTGCCGTGGGTCTGCTTCGTCTGGGTCGTTTGGAGCTCCTGGCTCGTCCAGTTGAGTTCCCTCGATGAAGGCGCCATGGCGAAAGGACGGTGGTTGCAGCCGCCCTTGCTGCTCCATGACGAGACATACTGAGAAAGGTTGATGTGCCGGTGGTGGGGATGCAAGTCCTCAACACTGGTGCTGTTTAAACTGAGCTCTTCATTCTTGGGGACTCTCGAACCGGCAGCCTTTTCGCTGAAAACGAACAGTGGAGATGCGAGCGCGTGGAGTTTGGGGGCAGGAAGAGGATGAGAAAGCTGTCGATGCGACCATAGTCCGGAAGACGCCGTCGTGGTGTCCATGTTGGCTCATCTACACTTGATCTGATTCCATTTTTACATTGTGGTTGTTGGTTTTTGGTTTCGTCTCCGATGCACGGGGCGTTTCGAGGAAGCGACCGCCTCTGTGACGCGCCTCTGGCAGCAGTCTCGCTGCAGGAGCTCTCTGCGCTCATCTCTGACGTGTGCTCTTTCCAGCAGGCATTTCGTTGAGAGATCGATGGCGCCGCCAGCCCCCGACCCGTCCAAGGTCTCGTTTGTCGAGAGCTTCACGCAGCCCGACGCGCGACCTGTCGCCGTCCACGATGTCACAGACTCAACAGCTCTGGAGCCAGATGATGAAGCCTGTGGCGGTGGTATCCGGAAGAGACCCAGCATCGTTGTAGGCGGTGACAGTGAAGCTCTCGCTGCTGTCCGGACGGTGCACTCCCCGCGATCCAACTGCACTTCGCCGACAGCGTTTGGATCGGCAGCTTCCTCGGCAGCGTCTCCATCGACGAAGGTGAAAGGCGCGTGGCGACGCAAGCTCCTTCACTCGGGCTGGACGGGCCCGGCTGACCTCGTGTTCTCTGTGGTGGCACTCGTGTACGTCGAGCAACCGTCTTTGTGGATCACTCGCCCTTTGACTGACCCAGGCTGCTTGCTACCCGTAGGATCTCGATGCGGTGCTACGACTCATTCCTCCGCTGGAACGAGACCCGCACGGATATTCCGTCCCATGCGCCTCTTTCCGACCCGGTGCTTCCTCACCTGAATGCCCTCGACTGCTCGGCCGTTCTCTCCGTGCTCGTGTACGGCGGCATCTTCATGGCCTTCAAGTACTCGTACACCAAGCCAGACGTGTTCCTCGAGTACGGGCAGACCCACGCGGCCGTGATGTGGGTCCGCATGCTGGTACTGTACCTGACTCCGCTCGAAGCTCCTCCTGGCACCGTGCCCCTTGTGGATCCCATTGCTCATCCAGACGGAACGGTGCTCGTCAGAGACCTCTTCTTCAGCGGCCACACAGCGACGACGTTCGGCTTGTTCATCACCGTTCGCCGCCAAGATCGCAAGTGGCGAGTGTTCTTCGCACTGCTCACGCTGCTCACGGCTTCGCTCGTGCTGGTTCAGAAGGCCCACTACACCATCGACGTCGTCGCCGCGCCGTGCTTCGTGCATACCACGCACACGCTCGTCATGGCGGCTCGCCAATGGGCTGGCAACGCGCTCGCGTCGAAGAAGAGCGACAAGCACTTCCGTAGCGGGCCTGGTAAGATGAAGACCTTCTGAGACTATCCATTCAGACACACGAATCCACGCTCATACTGCTACAATGCATACCGCTTTCCATTGTTCACGAGGCGCTTTCATTTTCCAAATAACTTAACTCGCCAGCGACGGACCCTATCGACTGCCGCTCCCCGCAACCGTCCATCGAAAGCCGACGCTGGTGCCTTGCTCTGCGTGAATACTCGAGGGCTCTCTTTCACTTCCAGAAGCTCAGTTCACGGCACTCACTCTGCGGGGTTGTTTTCGTGGCACACGCACACTGATCACTCGTCAAACGGGTTCCAGCTCGCACTCTCGCGGCGCTGCGGCGGCTGGGGAGTCCCCACTGCGTCGCCTCCGACCTCATCGAACGGATTGGACGACGGCCGCCGTGCCACGGGCGCAGGGACGGAGCCTCCGCCACTGCCACTGGCATCACTGGCTCCTCGCTCACGGGCCACGCCGTTCCGTTCGTCCTCTTCGTCTTTCGCCGTTGTGAGATCCGCCATCGACCGTCGGATCGCCTCCATGATCATCATCTCCTCTAGACGCGCGGCGTCATTCGCCGACGCGATGATGTAGCGAGGCTCACCGTGGCGCGCAGCCTCTTCCGCCGACGCGATGATGAAACTCGCACTTGCGGTGAGTCGAGGCGGAGGCGGCGTAAAAGACGAACGAGGCGGCGGCGTCGTGATCGGCTGGTCCGTGAGGTTTAATTGCGACCGCAGATCGTCGCGGAGGCGAGCGCGGTCCTCAACGGACGCGAAATGCACACTGTGGTCCACTGGTGCTGGCGCGTGCGTGGGCACTGGGATCGGCGCCGAACTCGCAGCATACGAAGATGTCGACGCCGGCGAGGCCTCGCTGGTATCAGGCGTAGACGCCGTCGAAGGGGGCTACAAATTGTACGAAATGGAGTCGTGAGAGGCTGCGAAGAAACCAATGGACACGGCGTTTGATCTCACCTGGTCGGAATACATGGAGGACAGGTTGATGACCGCCGGCGCCGTGTACTTGATGCCAAACGCCTCGTTGTTGCAGTACGGGCAGCACACGTTCTTCTTCGGCGGCTTGAGCTGCAGATAGCACTCCGAGCAGATCGGTTTCTTGCAGCACGTCGACATGTTCAGGTTGCCCGGATAAAACATAAAGCAGATCGGACACTCCTGCGTGAAGCAGCTCTCCTTGCTGTCCTTGCCTGGGAACCGAGGCGCGATGCGCTTCTCCATGATCAGACGCCGCGCCACGCGCACATCCCACGGACACGTCGGGTACAATCTATCATCCGCCAACGCCACGCCATCCATCCATATCTCCACGTTAGAAAGCTCCCCGAATTCGCATACAATCCGCAATACAAACGTACCCAGTGGGGTTCGTGTAGCGCTCGAGCTCGCGCGTCGCGGCCGATGGCGCCGATGCGCGTCGAGGCGGCGAGTTGCCCATATTGGCAGTCGTTCACGCGTTTGGATAATGCGGCGGTTGCAAGCTTCAGTCGCGAGAATTCGCCCAGTTGATGGGACGTGGGACAGCTCGAAGCGTGTCCACTGCTGATGGCGATGATCGCGCCGGTTCGACTCGCACACAGCCGCCACACTGGGGGCTAAGTATGGCCAGGGGAATAGGAGTCGCCTTGCTTGTCGGTGGCGCGTTGCTTGCTTCTTCAACGCCTGCTGAGCTCCTCGTCCCGAGCGGACCGCGCCCGTCGTCTTCCTCGCTCTGATCCCGTCGAACAAAGAAGAAATAAAGAACCAACAAAACGGGTGGGGGCGATAAATTACTTACGCAACCCATTGCCCTGCCATAATGGATATTCTGGGTGTGTGATCACAGAACGAGTCGACGAAATCATGCCAAGGGAGGATTGAATTCTGGAGGTTGTTCGAAAAAACCCAAATGCGCAAATTCAACCTTGCGATAAATTACTTGCAGTTTGCGCCACGTTTGATGGATGCCGGCCCTGCTCAGCATCTGCCTCAGACTCAGACATTAACGAGATAGTGATTGGCCAATATTTGGCCAATCATTGGGGCAGCTTCCTCCAACAATTTTTCGAAATTCGGGGCGCCGACGATCGCGGCAAAATGGTTGAGAAGGGCAACGAGCATGCGCTTACGTTCGCTAGCGTCGTGAGTATTGGTGCATGTGGCATGAACACAGGATAACATGAATGCTGAAAATGCCTTCTATCGATTGATACCGCATTTGTAGACAGACCTGACGGGAGAAGAGGAACACGAGCGCGTGAAAGAGCTCGAGATCATCTTCGGCCCATACGAGGATATCGATCCTCACGCACTGCGCCGCTGCAGCAGCCTCCAGAAGCTCACAATCATCAACTGCAGACTACATCATATACCTAGTGTAGCGCTCCGTGCTGTGCGTGGGTCGCTCGTGCATTTATGCCTCAGCGCGCAGAACATTACGCGTGTGGAGTCGTTGGATCTGCCCAATCTGCGTGCGTTGTACTTGCAGCAGAACCGCATCGAGCGCATTGAAGGCCTGGAGAACTGTAGGCGCTTAAGAGTTTTATGGCTGTACGGCAATTGCATCAAGCGCGTGGAGAATCTGAGCCAGTGCACCGACCTCCGAGAGCTCTGGCTCCAAGACAACTCGCTTCAGTCGCTGTCGGCTACGGACCAGGACTCGTCCATCGAAGATCTGGTGAATCTAGAGACGCTGCACGTTGCCAAGAACCGTATTCGTAATATCGACGAGCTCCAGGCGCTGCGCAAGCTCGTAAACCTGCGGTATGTGTCGTTTTCCGATGAGCATTTTGGTACGAACCCTGTCGTCCGGCATCCTGAGTACCGCACCGTGGCCATTGCGAGCTTACGCCAGGTACAGTGAGCCAACAACCTACGTAGCACTGCTAGCAACGAGAGGTTCATGTTGGAGTGTTGATGGATAGATGCAAACGCTGGACGGCGTGGCCATTGATGCAGTGGAGCGGACGGGCGCCGTCGACCAGTTCTTCACACAGGCGATGGCGTTCAACGATACGATTGCAGAGCTCACGCTCCAGTACGAGCAGGATCTGCGGGATATTGAGACACGGAAGCAGCGCGGGGAGTCGAACGCCAAGATGCTGCAGCGCGAGCTGATCGAGGCGTTGAACGAAGTCGAGCAGAGCGTCGTGCACGGCACGCAGGAGCTGGAGCAGGAGAAGCTTCGGCATATCCGTCTGCGTGAACAGCACGTGGCTCTCACAGTGGAAGCGGTAGAGAGGCTTCGACGCCAGTACCAGAAGCAACTGGACGACATGCTGGCAAGCGAGCTGAGCGCTGTGGACCAGGAGGAGTTGTATTATGAAGTACTGGAGCAAGAAGCCGAGGCAGCGCACAGCCTCGCGCTGACCGTCGCGACTCTCCAATGCGCATTTCCAGCGAAGATCGCGTGTGAGACGCTGCCGGAGCATGCCCCCGATTTCCAGCACATTGTGTCACATTTTGAGAGCGACGGAACTGACGACACGCAGGCCAGTCGAGTGTTGCAGATCATCCGTTTCTACCATGAAGACCTCGTACGTGCCTTTGACGAGGCAAGCAGCTCGCCTGGTCAACTCCAAGAGCATCCAGGAGAAGGTTTCACGGCGTATTTGTACTGCACGGTGAACGAAGATGACGCCATGGCTGTTCTGCAGCATGGCTTCACGAAGAGTCAAGAGCAGTGGATTGCTTTGTTTTCCGACCCTGTGCAAGCTCTGATGTTCAGTCCAGGGCGAGTAGGAACGTTTGGTGACGCGGGCGACGATTCCATAGCAGAAGAACACGTGAAGCCACGGATTCACAGCCACATCGTCCTGCTATGCCAAGTCTTCGTGGAACGCATCAGTGAAGTCACACTCGGCGACGCGACGTTGAGCCAAATGGGGTCTCTGTCTTCAATCGTGGCACTCGCGACAGCCGCAGCATCAGACTCTGGTCGGCTCGGGACTTTCGTGCACACTCAGCTTCGAACGGGTCGATCTGAAGGCGAACTCTACATCACGCATCGTGACACTCACGTCGCGTGTGTCTTGCCTCAATTCGTCGTGCTATGCTCACAGCGCCTCACTGACGTGCCGGAATCTCCGCCCAAGATACACGCCGCGAGTCGTGCAGCATCAAGAGACAAGAGTCAAAGCCCAGAGCATTTACTGAGCAAGTTCTCAGATGACGTCGACGTTGAGCTCCGTCGTTATCACGACCGCGTTTGGAAGGAACTCGATCCATCCGCATGGGTGCAGAAGCAGCAGTATCGTCGAGAGATGGAACACCTCGATCGCGAAGCAGTCCAAGTGAAGCAGCGTCTTGCTGAGGAAAAGAAGCTGCAGCGGAAGTTGGTCAAGTCAGCACGGCAGCGCAAGTGATCAAGATACGTATATATGGCGCCATCACCACGTCAGTCAAGTCGATTCCGAGCTATTTCTGCCTTGAATGCGCGAGAATCGGGAGCCCAGCCCAGCCCAGCGGCTGACCCATTACAGCGTTGCTGATTGGCATGGGGTTGGAAGACTGTCTGCGGCGGCTATGGATCACCTTCATGTTCTCTCGCTCGGGTTGAATGCGGTAGAGAGTAGAGATCCTGTCGATGAGCCGCTGTCGAAGTCACCACAGCGTTCCGATGAAGAGTCAACGTCGTTGGTGTATCGTCGCGTTCGACGGCAAGTTGTCGCGCGTGGACTCGCGAGACACCACGGAGACCCGAAAGCTAAGGAGGGTCATCAGCGCGCACGCACCACACGACTCCAAGAGCAGCTCGCGATCATTGAGGAGTATCACCGGGCGAAGGCACGAGATGAAGCTCGCTTGAAGAAAGCGCAGGAGGAAGCGGAGCTCAAGCGATCCCAGTCGGCTACGGCAATTGCACCACAAAGTGCCGTGAAGTTTGTCCGGAAGATCAGTCTCCGACAACTGCCGCCGAGCTCAGGTGACTCACCGTCGAAGAACCAACAAGAGGAGCCGCCATCTCGCTATATCTCGTCTCCACGAGCAACGGATATGGAGTCATACGCCGCTGTAGCTTTACGGGCAGGGGCATTTTCACCTCGTGGTCCGGATTCCATAGCGAAGAAAGGATCTCCCCCATCAGTCAAGGACGGTTCTGCGAAAGTGATGAAAGGTGCACATGGTGGAAGAGGTGCATTAGACAAATCGACAATTCAAGTCATGTGTGAGCTCAAGGCCAACAAGGACATTCTAATGCGGGAGCACCTCGTTGAACAGATCCATGAGGCGTCGTCAGCACTCGACAAACTCGCTGCCGAGTTACACGACCTATCCGTGAGGAAGACGAGATTGGAGAACGCCTCGCTGGCGAGTGCTCAGTCAGCGACAAGTGGCGTTGGCGCAGTTCTCGCCAGGCGCTCTTCCATCACCTCGCTGATATCGCCACCGAAGAAGGAGAAGTCGAATCTCGGGCAAGAAGATGCTCCTGTCAACACTGATGTTATGGAAGACCTCGATCGCAAGCTCACCGACGCCACAGCTCTTGTGAAGCGGCGAGCGACGCAGTTGAATCGTCTGATCACGACTTTCCAAACCACGACAATCGACATCGTCGAGACGATCCTTGAGTGGCGTGCCCAGAAATCCCAGCGAAATGTCCTCTCCAACATCGACAAACTCCACCGGTTCGCCTGGAAGTACAAGCAGCGCCAGGTCAAGAACTACTTGGCCCAGATCGATATCGACATGCGCGATCTCTTCCCGTCCGCTACGATGAGTCTGGTGCTTGGAATCCAAACCAAGTACAACCCCCTGCTTCTGTCTCGGCTTACGCTCGAGTCATTGGGGATACCCGACGATACATTCGAATCAACGACGTTTCTCACGGAGCGGCGTGAGGTCCTCCCTCCAAGGGATTCGACGCATCGACTGCCCAAAGCGTTGTCGGGTGAATCTTCGTCTCCAACGAGACGGCAGGCGCATGCAGCTCTGTACAACACAGCAAAAGCGTTGGCTTTGGACCCACTCAACACGTCGCATCTCGATAGTGAACGGCTGCGTCGGTGCCTTGAAGCGATCCTCCACGAAAGTGAGCTCGAAAGACTTGCAGAGGAGCACGAAGCCATCGAAAAGCAACGCCAGGCGGCTGCATACAACCCATTCGAGGCTATCAAGGTTGCAGGAGGTGTGGAGGACACCATTGCAAGTGTTCTCAAGCAAAAACCACCAAGTGAGACGGCGAAGCTCGCTGAAGAATTGCGGCACAGACAGGAAGACACGACGAGAGCCAAGGACGCGCTGACCTCTGACAACACGTCGACGTCGAGTGAAGGCCCTGCTTCGCTGCATGTGAATCCGCGCCGCCTGCGTCTTCTGACCCAGCAACGAAACGAGGTTCGCGATGGAAAAGCCGACTGCGCGTTGCGTGATACGACGCCGACGTGGACGAAAAACAAGCTCAAGGGTCAAGTCATGATGCGGAAAATGACGATTCGACGTCTCGAGCACCAGCACGCGCGCAAGATCCAGCGGCAGTTCCAGGCGTACCGTCGCCGCACGCAGCTCTTGAAGAACCTCACCCACTTCGTCTTGTACACGAGACAAAGTGTGGTCTCAATCCAAAAGCTTGTACGTGGTTTCATCGCCAAACGCCGGTATCAAGAAGCCAAGGAGCGCCATGAACGTCAGCGGCAGCAGTTCGAGGCCGCGAAACTGATCTGGCATACGTACAAGCGATACAAGCGCCGCCTGCGCCACCGCCAGAGTATGTCGGTCGAGGCCGTAGCACAGATCCAGCTCATTCGCGTGTTGCAGCAGCAGCTTGACGAGTCTGCAGCCAGCAATGAACACCAGACCAGCTCCGCAGAGAGATACAGGAAAGTGGGGGAAGAGCGACGTCGCCAGCGAGCCGCGCAACTGCTGAAGAAACGCCAAGAGATGCTCGAGCTAGAGGCCAAGAAGATCGCTGCAGCGACGCGGATCCAGAGCGTGTATCGAATGCATTCAGCCAAGCAGCTAGTGGTGGTTCTGCGTGGAGAGCGACGCGCGCACTTGTCGGCGGTGTCGGCGATGATGATCCAGTCCAAGATCCGCAAGTTCCTCAAGCACCAAGAGAAGCGCCGCCTCAAATTCCGCTCGGATATGGAGCGCGTGAACCGCTCGGCTGTGCGGATCCAGTCGATCTACCGAGGTTACAACTCGCGCGCGAGTCTCGTGGTCGAGTTCGACGATCGCCTGCGGAACCTGAGCAATCTCCACCAGAGTCTCGACGGGAACGAAGAAGAAGAAGACGATGCCTTTGACGAAGAAGACGACGAGCAAGCAGAAGAAGAAGGAGAAGAAGAACACCAGGCGACGGACAACTACGTGGCAGTGCTGCCACCGATCGTCAACTCGCGTCCTTCGACTTCTAGTGGCAGTGACAAGGCAGACACGATGAGACCGAACACGGCAGTGACGCCCCCACCAGTAGCCACCGAGCCAGAGCCGTTGCCATCGCGTCCGATCCAGGTCCAGTCAGTGTCGCTGCCTCCGCTTCGAACTCGTGCGCAGTCAGTCGAGCCGTCATTCATCCGCAAGGCTCAGCCACCTCCGCCTGCCGTGCGCCGCCAGACGTCGAACGCCATGATGAAGGTGGAGCTGAGACTGAAGGAGCCCACGCTCGGTGACGACTTCGAAGACGCAGTGGCAGCGAGCGCTACGAGTCAGGGAGGGTCGTTCCGACGGCGCTTCAGCCGCAGTGGCAGTGGAAGCAGCTCCAGCGATGCCAGTGGCGGGTCGTTCAAGTCGATCGCAGGCCTGCCGACTGGGTAGACACAGCGCGACAAATGGAGTGGCGATCAAGGAAAAAACGGAATCAATATTTGATCATAATGCGGGAAGTCCAAGAAGACACTACGAGGCAGTGGGAGGTAGGCGACAATGCGAGAGCGAGTCCAGCGTCGGCGAGACAGCATGGAAGATTGGTGCGTGAGTGGGTCTTCTACACGAGGGCGACGGCGGCCGCGGTGGCTGCGAAGCCCGCGACGGTTGTCTGCCACGTGACGCGAGTAGCACTGCCAGTCGCTGGCGCTGGCACGCCGCCGTTGGCGTTGTTCTTGCCGCCGACGTCTCCTTCCTCCCTGGAGCCGCCGTCTTCGTGGCTTCCTGAGTGGCTGCCCTCTTCTTCGTAGTCGTCCTCTTCGGCCACCGCGACGACGGACGACGTCGCAATCGCAAACGTGAGCAGCAACAGCGTCGGCTTCCAGAGCTGCATCGTAGTCGTGTGGTGTAGGGGATGGAAGGGAGGGGGGGGGGCGATCGACTTGCGGCGGTCGAGGATCTTTTGAGAATGAAGAGCGAGAGGGTCGCCAGCACTAGGCGACATGGGCGCGCGAAGCGGCGAGGAGAGGACGCCGCCGCAAGTGAGAAGCACGTACGTACTCACGTACGTACGTAGAAGAGAGCTATGAAAAAAGAGAGGAGCTCACGAGGGGACGCCCGTGGTGAGAAGAGAGAGCGAGCGAATGATGGAAGTCTGCTGGCAGCGCGTCATCACCTCCGCGTCGCAGCCAGTCGGAAGCCAGCGACGTGGATCAACTGAAGTGGCCATGGGAATCACTGGCGTGTGCAGTGGTTTCAAGCGTGGAAAAACTCGAGATTCTTCAGGTTTTACAGGCCGATAAGCGGGCGCTTTTGCGAGAAACGATCTTTGGTCGAGTGGAGGCGGTGGGTACATGGGTACAGGAACTGGACGTTTTTTTCTCTGCTCTTATTTGTTTTGACAGTTTTTACTCACTATTTGAAAGGGCTTTGCTGTGTTGAACTGAGACAAACGGTTTGAAGAGGGATGTGTTTACAGAGTTGACGTGATGTACTCACCTGAGGATTTTCGTGCGGTTTCGCACACTGGTGGTGATGATGCGTGTACGGTTCCCAAGCCGCCGTGGCGAAGCCGCTGACTTTCTTCGCACTCCATAGTCCCCGACGGACTGACTGACTGATTATACTGACGTCAAGCCGTGCTCTCTGCACTGTTCGATTTGGAGCCTGAATATCGAACTGAAGTTGGGGCGGACATTCTCGAATCCATCAGACTTTGGGGGCAGCGGCGTGGCAAGAGTCACACTGCAATACCGCCCACGCCCAATCGCATTTCTGGGTTGTGTGGCATCAGTCGACACGGCGAGCGTTGGGGCCAAGCGGAGGGGTGCGGTGCGTGGTGATTCCACGCCGCTTCGACCAGCGCAAAGCCCGTCATCATTGCGGCCATGGGTCTCAGGTCAGTGCTGGTGGTACGGCCGGGTCCTCTGAGTGCGACATGACAAAGATCTTAGCTCTTCAACGTGAGGGCTCTCGAGCCGTCGATGGAGATGCTCTCAACTCAAAACCACTGAGGTCCTCAGTGAGGACGAGGCGGGTGTTTGCGGTCATCTGAAGAGCTCCTGACACGCTGACCACACGAAACCAATTAGCTTTCCAGTGCACTCACTGTGAGGGACATGGGCCTCGCACTGGCACCAGCGATCCTCACCAGCATCTTCAGTCCGAAGACTCGAAGAGCTCTTCGTGAAAAAGATCGATCCCATCCACCGTAACCATTCTCGTGTGGCCCACACCGGGACGGTTATGGTTACAGACCATCACTCCTGTTTTCGAAGAGCTCTTTCCGATTGGCGCGCTTGTCGCCGATTTGAAAAGCGAAAGCGAGAAAGCGAGAAAGGAGAAGCTGAATCATGGCGACGCAGGCGCTGGAGACGGACGCGCTGGTGAAGCAGAACATCGCGACGCGCCAGGAGATCGAGCGCTGGGTGAACGAGCAGAAGAGCCGGCTGCTCGCGGAGAAGCGCGACTACGATTCCACGGCGCAGGAGCACGAGCGCCAGGCGACGGAGGCGCAGCGCAAGCGCGAGCAGCTGCAGCAGGAGCAGCGCGAGCTCACTGCGAGTGAGAGATGGCCTCTGTTGTGGTGTTGGAAGCAGTGGCAGTGATGTTGATGAGTTGTGATGTGCAGGCAACCATGACCAGGCGAGCAAGTTGACTGCGCAGGAGGTCGAGATCGAGGTGCTGGAGGTATGAGGCCAACGGAGCGAACGACGATTGTAGGGTGCAAGATGTACGGATGAGTGGCTTTGAATTCTGCAGGCGGAGAAAGGCAAGAAGGAGCCTGTGCTGCGTGATCTGTTTGCCAAGAACCAGCAAAAGGACGAAGAACTCAAGCACTTGCTGCGCGAATCGGAGCACCAGAGAAGTTCGTGGACGCAGCAGCTCGCCGAGCTCCAGCGTGGCCTCGAGATGTACGAGCGCCTCGGCCTGGTCTTTGAGCAGACTGACTGTGAGTGCTTTTCGTTGCTGTTTTGTATCTTTGACTGGGATGTCGACTGACTTGGGTTATGACCTGGTAGCCGAGAAGATCATCATCCGCTTCACGCAGATCGACGCGAACGACCCACAGCGGGAGTTCTCCTTTCTCATCCGCATCAACTCGGAGACCGACAGCTTCATTGGTACGAGCGTCAGCATCATCTTCCTTTGTCTAGCGATGTCTTGCTCATCATGTTCTGCCTGTTCCTATTCAGCGGAGGCTTGTGAGCCGGAGGTCGAGGCGCTGCCCGAGCTCATGGAGGAGCTCAACCAAACGGCCGACTTCTCCAAGCTCGTGCGAGCGATGCGTCGTGAGTTCAAGAAGCTCGTGTAACAGTAATCTTGTATCTTCATCATATCCGTCGACGCTTCGGCTTCTCTCTTGCTGCTGCTGCAGGAGGTGGAGCAGCAATCGAATCCGCAGCCTGCACGACCACGACTGGCCTCACCGAAGGCAGCTGCGGCCCAATGAAGTCAGCATCAATCACCACCTCCTCCACGGGTCGTGGCCGTGCTGCTCCCGTCGCTCTGCTGTGCTGCGGTCGCGGCGCCGCCCGCCGTTCGATGAGCTCCCGCCTTTCTCGCAGTTTACTCGCCGTGTCCTCGGGCGTCTCGTTCTCTGGCGCGTACTTGACGTCCAAGATGCTTCCGAACACTGGCTTGTGCTTCATGCGGTTCTTCGCGTGGCGCGCGTTGTTCACCGTCTCATATTTCACCCACAGACCCTCTGTGAACGCTTCCTCGTCGCGTGCCAACGCGCGCTGCTCGACGATGTCGCCGTACAGACTCAGCTTCTTCAGCGCCTCGTCCACCACGCCGATCGCTGGGATGTTGCGCACGACGACATACCGCGACTCGTCGTTCACTGTGTACACGCGCACCGCGCGCGGCGTCGCCCTGCCGCTGTCATTTCCATTGCCTCGAGCCATTTTCCATCCAGCGGATCTTCTCCTACAAGAGCTGCCAATCCTGTGTTGGAGCATCCTCTGTTTAGTCCATCGAATATCAGAGGGTTTCAGCTCTCCCACACAAACAATGCGTTTAGAGAGGGTCCATGTGGACCTGAAGAACCAGAACACGGTGCAGACAACCATCCACATCCTAAGCAAAAAATCGATTTATCAGAGACGCCAAATGCGTGGGTCTCAATGGGTGAACCCACAGCTGCAGCCGTCCACTGCCCCCGTGGATGATATGAGGCGTTGTCCCCTTGCGTTCACATCCCTGCAAAGCTTCTCGGATGGCCCTAAACGTCTGTGCAGAGCGCTTGCTTGAAGGCCCAAGCGTGAGGCAGGCGCATGTTTCCAGAGACCAGGTCAACAATATCCTATTTCGCTCCATCAACCGCTATATAAGTACATTTTTGACAAATATACTGAGATAAGAGAAAGTAGATGTAGCTCTTCGCACCGGCTGACTCTTCCGCAGGACCATGTGCGATCGGCATCGGCCGCGATGATATGGAACGCGCGTGTGTTGTCGCAGCCTCGAGCTCAACAGCTTCAGCTGCGCAGTCACAGCCGAGTCACACGTTCCGCATTCGCCGCCCCGCACGAGCAGCTCATATCCGCTTTTTCATCCACTCCACCACCCCCATGAAGGTCTTTGTCTCCATCGCTGCCGCCTTTCTCGCCGTCGCGGCGCTGTCGCCTGAGAGCGTCGTGAACGCCAAGGACATCGCGCCGCGCCGCGTACCGGAGCCGTTCACGGCGCTGGAGGTCGTGGGTGCGCAGCGCCGTCTCGACGAGACCGAGGAGGAGTCGGCGGACGCGACGGAGACTGCTCCGGAGGAGAGCGAGGAGACGTCGGAGACGCCAGAGGAGCCGACCGAAGTGCCGTACGACGCGCCAGTGCCGAACATCGAGGAGTCCGCCGAGATCGAGGAGCCGGTCCTGAAGGAGGACTCGGAGGAGGCCCCTGCGTCGGAGCAGCGCTCGGAGGAGAGCGACGAGGAGGAGACCCCGACGACCGATATTGTCGAGGACGTGCCTGAGGAGACGAACGAGGAGGCGCCCTCTGCTGAACTGACTGCGGAAGAGGAGGAGAAGGAGGCCAAGGAGGAAGAGGAGCACCTCGACATCAACGACGAGTCGGAGGAGGACCCCGCCCCGGAGACCGAGGCGCCGGCTGAGGAGGAGGCCGCTCCAGCGGCAGAGTCCGAGTCCAACAGCACCACCTCGGACGACGAGGTCCGAGAGGAGGAGTCCCACTTCGACACGAACGACGAGTCGGAGGAGGCCGTGCCGACCACCCAGAAGACCGAGTCGCTCGCCGACTTCGGTATTGAAGAGGGGTCCGCCCCAGCGTCGGAGGACTCGGAGACGGAGCCGGCGGCTGATGCCGAGACCGAGACGGAACCGGCGGCTGACGACGAGACCGAGACGGACCCGAACGACCGTCGCCGCAACCTCCGCTCGCTGTAAATGAGCTTCTCCATGAACTGCAGTTCGTTTAATCTAGTTAACGTCAACCACCTAATCTACAGCCAATCCTGTACACTCAGTCCGCGGAGAAGTTCGTTTGATTCGTGCCTCTATCAAATACTACTGCTGGTCTAGAGAACGCCGGCGGTCTGCTTGATCTCTTGCTCCTTGGCAGCGATGCGGCGACGCACCTTGCTGCCCATCCACGCACCACGGTGGTCGTCCGGACGACGCAGATCCACAAACGGCGGCGGCGGCGACGCGATCAACGCTTCGATGTCATCGCCACGCTTGGCCACACGACGGAACCACACGTCACGTAGCTGCGCTCGCTCTGCAGCCGCCATGGCGCCGCGAGCCTCCGGACAGAGATGGAAAAGCTCGAGCAGCACCATGCCCGTTGCGACGTTCAGGTTCAGCGAGTCGGCGAAGCCGTGGATCGGCAGATACACGCGCTTGGACGCGGCCTTGAGCATCGTCTCACTTACTCCATCAGCCTCACGGCCCATGACGATCGCCAGACGCTCGGGCAGCTCAATACCGCGGCCAGACTCGAGCGGCTGCGCCTCCTGGCTCAGATCGGTCGCCCAGATCTCGTAACCATGGCTCAGGATGTCCTGGATACACTCCTCGGTCGTCTTGAAGCTGCGGATCGTCAGCCACTCGGTCGCTTCCTGCAATTGATGGATACAAACATCAATCAGCCATTGCATCATCAACATCTCCAACATCAGAATCTTGGACTCACACGAGCAATGCGGCGCTTGGCGTTGTCCTGCTTGTAGAAGGCCGGCTCGACGACCCAAATGTGTTGGATGCCCATGCACTCGGCCGTGCGCAGCACCGCCTGCTGGTTGAACATATCGCAGCTGGCCTCCAGCACCAGCGCGATGCGTGCCGTGCGTCGCGCCAGCACCGTCTCGGCCTTGCGGATGCGGCGCGGCACGCCGGCGTCGCAGTTGTCGGCAGCTCCGTCGGTCTCCTCGACGTCGATCTGAGCCGGAATCAGAGGATTCTGCAGTCGCTCCGGGCGGCCCTTGTAGCGCGCGTAGTACTGCGCTGCATTCTGGTACGTGAGCATAGCCACAGCCGTCGCGAGCACGATCAATCCATCGCGCGGAGATCGCATGGTGAGGATGCTACTATCTCGTCAAGGTGTCCACGATAAATTGATGGAGGCATGTCACTACGGCAGTCTGTTCTCTGGATATTTATATCCAGAGGTTTTAGGGGCGACCAGAATCCGCCAGAATACTCGTATAAACGTATCACAGCAGTCAAGTCTATAGGATCGGTTTTTAGATTAGATGGAAAATAGTCGTGCTGCGTCCGAGTAATCAGTACCTCTATAGGATTTATCAAATTTTTCGTGAATGTTGACCCAGTCGGTGAAGAACGACATTCGCGTCACATTGAAAATATGTTGCCCATTCTTCAAAGTATTGATTTTGCGAAGATGCGGGCGGGCACAAGATCGTTTGCGCCAACTCCTTGAGCAAACTCTGTTTTGATTTTTGATCTGAGGGAGCAGATACAGCAAACGCAAAATCCAATCCGGCGTTGGACTACAAAGACAGCAACGTTGTGCCCTTGCCCGCTTCCAAAGCACTGCAATCAGCGCAACTGGTAAATCACGATGGAACTACCGGCGTACGCGTAGCAGTTTCCAACGTAGACAGCGCTGATCGTGTCGTTGGCCTTTGCCGGGAAGATGTAGCTCAACGTAGCCGCCATTTGGTGCGAGTTCTTCGCACTATCCACCATGGATGCCACGACACTGCCGTTGACTTGAAGTTGAAGAGTTGTCGTGTCGTTGCTATTGTAGTGCTGAAGCAACACGTTCACAGCAAACACTCCAGCCGTCGTGATCCCGATGGCGCCGTCCTCCTTCAGCTGAATAGCGTCTCCGCTGCCCACCAGTTGATCACGCGTCCACACGAGCACTTGTCCGCTCCCCATGTTCGCTGCGGTCACACCTCGGAAGTATTGTGGCAATCCGTCATGTTTCTTGACTTGGGCTCGGAGTTGTGCGATCTCTTCCTCCTGGTCGCGCACTTTGGCTGCCAGCAGACCCACTGGCTCGAGCGCCACGGAGTCCAGATCCAAGCAGTAGGTCGGCGTCCACATCGACGAGAACATGCGCAGCGTCGGCATCAGTCGCAGTTTGAAAGCGTTTCGCGTGGCCCCCGACGGAACTAACTCGCGTTTGAATTCGTCCGATGGGGTAGGCGACTCAAGGCAGCGGAGGAAACACTATCAAGGCAGCAGCGATCAGCTTTCCAAGCTCAATAAAACGAAAGACCTATGGCGTACTCTACCACCGCGTAGTCCTCGAACGTCGCATGCGGGATCACACAGTCCTGGTGGACGAAGTCCTTCATCTCCAGCTCCGCTGTTTGCCTAGAGATAACCACACCCGTCAAGCCCCGCTACGTTTCCACGATCCACACATGTACCCTACCACTGCTTCTTCGACTTGCGGTCTTCGAGCCAGAATCGGAGCTTGCCTTGCTTGGCCTCGAGCCGGAACCGGTAGCTGGAGTCGGCCCGCGAATCGAACGTCGTGGTGCCCTCCGCACCGTCCGCAAGTCTGGTCAGCAGCGTCTTCTTGTCGGCACTCGAGTCCATGGCGCGAGGAAAATCGACGTGTGAGCGGAACCTGAGAACTTGGCAGGGGCCCAACGTTCAAACCTCAGCGTTTAGACGCGACAGTTGGCGCGCACGCCACACACGCGGCGCACTCGTCGCGTTTCCGAGATCCTCGATCCCGCGTCCCTTATCAACCGATAAGTCGACACGTCATTAGTCGGTTGGTTAGCACCGTTAGATTTAGAAAAGGGTTTATTGCAAAACGTGATACAAATTGACATCTCTCGCAAAAGGTGATACACGATGTAAGTTACGGCGAATATAACCACCTGGATCTGTATTTTACCAAATACGAGTGTAGCCATGTCCCTTTCTGTGACAAGCCAATG
>JAADXN010000564.1:0-20117 GCA_023337875.1 Pythium apleroticum | reverse complement strand
GGTGAGTTCACGGCCCGGAAGTCGCTCCATGAGCGCATTTGCTGCATGTCGTTTAACCCCAAAATTCTGGAGCTGACTGGGTGGAACTTTCGTTTATTCCTCTTTTCGTTTATTCTGGGTAGTGCTGTGCCCAACCCTGATCACCAGCACCGCACCATGGGCGTCGCCGTGCTGCCGCTCGTGAACGCGGCGCTCTACGCGCTGCAGCTCTACGCCAACTACGCGCAGTCGCGCAACATCGGCCCCATGTCGCGCAAGCACGACACGCTCATCACGCCCGCCGGCTACGCGTTCGCGATCTGGGGGCTCATCTACTCGCTGCTGCTGCTGCTCGTGGTCGCCGACCTCTTCTTCCCGTCGCTCTCGGTGTTCGCCACGGCGCCGCAGCCCAATGTGCTGCGCTTGCTCTTCTCCGTGTCGTGTCTCGCCAACATGACGTGGCTGTATCTCTTCTCGCACGAGTTCATCCACCTCTCGACGCTCGTGATCTCGATGCTCTGGCTCACGCTCGCCACGCTCTACATCTACCTGCAGCTCCAGTACAAGCAGGCGCCGAGCGAGTTCAGCTACGCGCGCTACGTGTGCTCGGAGCTCGGACTCACGGTGTACTTTGCCTGGACGTGCGCCGCCACGCTCATCAGCTTTGCCGTTTCGCTGCAGCAGTACTTTGGGTCGTACTTGACGCTGGCCGCGTACGTGGTGCTGCTGAGCGTGCTGGGCGTCGCGACGATCTCCGCCGTGGTGTTCAATGACGATCTGGCCTTTGGCGCCGTCGCTGTGTGGGCGCTCGTCGCGCTGTCAGTGAAGGTGGTGGCCTGGAACAGCCCCGCCGTCGAGAGAATGCACGCCAGTATCCGCGTGTGCGCCGCGCAGAACGCCGCGATGATCGCCGCGTTCATGTTCATCACGGTCGCTGTGCGGCTGATCTCGCGCTTCAGGTACGGACATTTGGCTGGTTGATTCATGTTGTGGCTGATTGATAAGACAATGCGGCTGATGCTGATGGTGTGATGAACAGCAACGACAGCTACTCGCCGCTGGAACGCGTGCCGCCAGTGCTCAACGGCAAGGCAAACCACGTCAACTACGGCACCAACTGAGCGTTCCGCTGGATCTGTGTCGTGATGGCAGCTGGAGTGCCTGACGCCCCGTTGGGTGTGTAGTCCTCGTTCTTCCAAAGTTTTGGTCAATTCACACTGAATTCATCTTGAAGAATGGGCTCGACGATGTGCTGTTTTGCTTCCCAATTCCAGGGATTGAAGATTGTCCCAGCTGCCTCGGTGGCATTATTCAAGAAGAAAAGCCTCAGTGACGATCCCAGTGTTCACGCAGAGCGCGTCATCACGTCGCTGTCGTTCGATGACTCATCGCACGCACGAGCTCGTACTGAAATGCTTTCCGCCCTGGGACAGTGTCGTGCAGCCACCATGATCTCACGCCAGCCAGCCGACGGTCTCCTCAATCGCAGCAGATAATAGCGGAGACCCTCCGGGCCGGCGGTCTCCTATTCGCATCAGCACTGGATTTCGGATGAATCCGCTGGGGAATCCAGTCGAGCGAACGCGCATTTCTGGAGCCTGCCGCACCCACCCACCACAATCTTCCTCGACTTTTTTGCTAACTCATTGCGTCCGACTCAAATCTCAGCAAGACCCATGTAAATTAGGGGGACTCAGACCGCGACAACCAGATATGTTCTTGAAATCGTACCCACGCACGCTCACAAAAATTCACGACGTGGGTTCATCCAGCAAGCAACGGCTCTTGGCGTGGGTTACACTTCAACTTCCAGTACAACGAGACCGCTGTCTCGTTCCAGTGAGCTCTGTGTCTCGCGACAGCCAGCGAGTCCACCGGCTTCTCATTCCGCAAAACCCCACGCCTCCAACAAGCCCACCTCTTTCTCTCATCTTCATTGCATCTCCCACGATGGCGATCGCAGCCCTCTCGTTTGTCAACGCGGCGCTGTTCGTCGTGCAGATCTACGTCAACTACAGCAACAAGAGCCAATTCCTGCCCATCTCCCGCAAGCACGAGACGCTCATCACGCCTGCTCGCTATGGCTTCGCGATCTGGGCGCTGATCTACATCCTCACGGCGAGTCTCGTGGTCACCGACATCGTGTCGCCTTCGTACTCGATCTTCGAGGCCGCGGCCGAGCCCAACCTCCTGCGAGCGCTGTTCTCCGTCTCGTGCGTCGCCAACATGGCGTGGATTGGACTCTTCGCCAACGAATCCATGCACCTCGCGCTGGTCGTGATCGCCATGCTCTGGGGCTCGCTCTTCACGCTGTACCTGCACATCCAGACGGCCAGCGGCAGCGTCAACTACGGCCGCTACTTCCTCTCGGAGCTCGGTCTCACCATCTACTTGGCCTGGACGACTGCCGCGACGCTCATCAACGCCGCCATGTCCATGCAGATCTACTACGGCGCGTACCTGTCGCTCGTGACCTACGTGGGGCTGCTCACGGTGCTGGGCGTCGCGACGATCTCCGTTGTGGTGTTCGCCTCGGACTGGGCGTTTGGCCTCGTGGCCATTTGGGCGCTCGTCGCCATCTCACGGAAGACTGGCGCGTGGGAGAACCCAGTCGTAGAGCGTGTCCACGCTAGCGTCCGCACGTGTGCAGGCCAGAACGCCGCTCTGATCGCCGGTGTTATGGTGGTCTGCATCGCGGTGAGTCTCTTCTAAACGAACACAGCGACGGACAGCAGTACTGCTCTTCCGCCACGCTTCCCTTCACTCCGTGGATCCCTCAAGTGTTTCCTGTTTGTCTTGGAGACTCGTTGTGGAGCCAGTAAACTGTCCAGATCAATCACAACTCACTCATTGTATCAACCAGTCCCACTCTCGATGGGTTCATCACAGTTGACAATCACGTGACCTGGGTACAATGCACCCACGCGGCGTGGGCCACGCCTGTGGCGTGCATTGTAGCCACGCGTGGCGGTCGTCTCAACTTCACAGTCTCTTCGGCTGTCGTCTCTCTCTCATTTCACATTTACCACCATCCACCAACTCCACCAACTTCTTCTATTACGATGGCGTCTGCAGCTTTCTCGGTTGTGAACGCGGTGCTGTATTCCGTGGTGGTCTACGGCAACTACGACAACCGCCACGACTACTTGAATCTCACTCGCACGCACATGACGCTCATCACGCCTGCGAGCTACAGCTTCGCCGTCTATCGCGTCATCTACGTTCTCGTGGGGATCCTCCTTCTCACCGACATCGTCGCGCCGTCGTATTCGATCTTCGAGTCCAACGACGCGCGCATGTTCGCCTGGTTATGTATCCAGTGCATGATGTGGTACGGCGACGCTTCCAGCACGATCATGCACCTCGCGTTGCTCCCCAGCTCGACGCTCTGGGCGCTTCTCTTCCACATGTACCTGAACATCCAGTCCAAGCGCGCTGACGACTTCAACTACGTCCGCTACTTGTGCTCGGAGCTCGCCGTCTCGGTCTTCTTCGCCTGGACGAGCTTCGCAGTGCTGGTGCTCGCTGCCGTATCCCTGCAGCTCAAGCTCGGCAAGTTCCTGCCGCTGGCCGCCTACGTGGGCTTGCTCACGGTCTTGAGCGTCGCGACGGTCTCCGTTATCGTGCTGAACAGCGATTGGGCGTTTGGCGTTGTCGTCGTGTGGGCGCTGGTGGCGGTCGCACGCAACACTGGAGACCATGAGAAGAAGCGCGAGGTGGAGCTCACACACAGTCGTGTGCGTACGTGTGCGACGCTGTACGCCGCCATCGTCACGGCGACCATGGCCGTCCGCCTCACCATCAAACACCTCTAATAGAACCACCAAGAAAGTACCCACGCTCACTGTACCCACGTTGTGGATGGCTGGATGGCTCTAGTCTCATTTAGTGGTAGGACTGTACAACTCATTACTGTACACCACCCTGGGCTATGATATTGTGAGTCACAGTAGGGTGACGCACGGTCACGATTGTGAGTCACAATTTGCAGTTGTCGACTAACAGACTCGACACAAAGGTCTCACCATGGCGATCGAAGACCACTACGCGCTGATCAACATGGCGGTGTGCGCGCTCAAGACGTACAGCAACTACGTGAGCCAGACCGAGTGGAAGGAGGATGCGCACCGCCACGAGACGCTGCTCACGCCGGCGCGCTACGGCTACGGCATGTGGGGCGCCGTCCACTTCCTCATGGCCAGCGTCACCGTGACGGACTACTTCGCGCCGTCGCTCTCGGTCATCGAGTCCGCAGAGAACCCCAACAATGTGCGCCTGACGCTCTGCATGTTCCTGCTCAGCATGTGCCAGGTTGGCAGCTTTGTGCAGATCAAGAACCTCAAGTTCCCGACCACGCTGGGCGTGTGGATGCTGCTCTTGTCCATCTACGAGCTCATCCAGACGAAGCCCGGCGCCTTCGACGCCAACCGCTACTTCTGCTCGGAGCTTGGGATCGTCGTCGGCTTTGCCTGGACGAGCGTCACGCTCATGGTCAGCGTCGCGCTGTACTTGCAGACCAAATTCGGCACGCGCCAGTCGCTCGTGGCCCACGTGGCGCTGCTCACGGTGCTTTGTGCTGGGACGATGTTCGTTGTGGTCAAGTACAGTGACTGGGCGTTCGCTGCTGTGGTCGTGTGGTCGCTCGTCGCCATCTCCCGTCAGCCCGCAGAGTGGGAGAAGAACGAGGCCGTGAAGCGCGTCCACGGCAGCGTCCAGTCGTGTGCGAAGGCGTACGCGGCTCTGATCTCAGCGCTCGTGGTGGCCAGCATCGCTATGAAGCTCTTGTGATAGAGATGATGAGTACAGTGTAGAATCCCACGCCCAACGACGTGAACCGAGAAAGATAGAATCAAATACATCAGGATCACCGTTCTGAATGGACCACCAAACCAAATCTGAATGGAAACCGAATTATGGACTTGCAAGCAGCCACGAGGCAAGCATCTTCATAGCTGTCTCGGTTGCAACGGACCGATACAGTGCTGCCCTAGCGGCGGAGCGCCATCCGTCGCGCGGCCCATGCTTTCGTGTCCACGCTAATCTTGATGAGTACTGTAGTATGGCACGGCTTCGCGAGACGGCATTGCTGTAGAAGACGTTGGAGATACCGGCACTGGCTAGTCTGGCTTCAATTGTGTGCACGCTGGAGACGTTGTGTCTCTCAGTGAGCGTATTCGCACCGGCAAAGCCGCCGAGAAACTGCTAACGTTCGCCACACGGTTGTGAACAGCTAACTGCCGAGGGTGATCCCCTCCACTAATCGAGCCTAGCAGAGGGAGATGGTAATATCAGCTTGTTGAAGTGTGGCGGCGCTTTCCAGCGATTGCGCATTTGGCATCACCGTCCTCTGGACGCTCCAAGAGCTGGCAAACTACGGAAGTGCAATCTGGATTGTTGTCGTGCCGTCGCACTCGGCCGTCGAGTCTGTTCGCGGTATGCGTCCCGAACTTCAGCCTGCGAGCGTCCACGGTAGCGTTGTAGCGTGTGGGAAGGTGTCCGCTGTGATCTTGTGGGCGCCAGTGGTGGCCAGCATCGCTATGGAGCTCGTCTGGTGAATCAAATACGCAGGATCATCAAGCCAAGTCTGAGTGGAGTGGCCAGAAGCCAACCGCCTTCCCTGCTGTCACGATCATTACTGAGACTGAGTCCGTCACGGCTTTCAAAGGCTACAGAGAGCGACAGCAAGCCGCAGAAGAAAGGAGCCATCGACCTGACGGACTTTCTCAACTGACGTTCATGTTGAAGATCGACCATGTCACCGTATTTTAAAAACTTTCCTTGCTCTTCTACCCAGTTCTGGTGCGCTGGACCATCCAAAGACACCGACTTTTGGTACTTGATGTTCTTCGGTTTCGCCAACACCAACAGAAGTCGGCAAACGCCAACAACTCGCCCCCCAAGACCCCGTCGCCATGAGCAGCTACGACCGCCACCCGCTCGCGCCCAGCATGCGCTGGCTGCGCTGGGTGAACGCCGCCGCGTACCTGTCGCAGCGGCTGCTCAACACCTACTTCTCCCACGGCGTCGGGCCGTCGTCGCGCCGCCACGAGACGCTCATCACGCCCGCCGGCTACGCGTTCGCGATCTGGCGCGTCATCTACGCGCTGCTCACGATGGCGGTGGTCGTCGACTGCTTCTGCCCCGTGCTCTCCGTGTTCTCCTACATCGACGACCCGCTGCGGCTGCTCTTCACGCTGGCCTGCGTCGCCAACATGGCGTGGACCGTGGCCTTCCCGAGCGACTACGTCAACGTCGCGACCGTCGTGCTGGTCGCGCAGTGGCTCGCGCTGGCCTGGATCTTCCGCCAGATCGTGGTCACGCGACGCGAGTACGGCTTCAGCTTCGGCCGCTACGTGTGCAGCGAGCTCGGGCTCACGATGTACTTCGCCTGGTCCAGCGCCGCCACGCTCATCAGCTTCGCCGTGACGGCGCAGGACCTCTCGGGCGGAGGGTTCCTGTCTGCGGCGGCGTACTTGTTGCTGCTGTCTCTGCTCGCCGTTGGCACGATCTGCATCGTCGTGTTCACTGGGGACGTCACGTTCGCGGCTGTGGCCGTGTGGGCGCTCGTGGCGGTGGCCGTGAAGGACGTCGCGGGGCTGGACGACGCGACGGCCGACGTGAGCTTCGGCATCCGAGCGGCGGCCACGCAGAGCGCCGCGATCATCGGCGCGTTCATCCTCATTGCCATTGGGCGCAAGCTCCACGAACGCTACGGGTACGTAGTCGCTGACTTTTGATTGATGTGTGGGGTCGGGAGGAAGGACTGACTGGGATTTATAACCATATACAACCCCGTACTGCAGACCGAAGCACCGGACGTCGCACATTGAGCGCGCATTGCCACTGCTCAGCGAGAAGACGCTGAGCGTCGACTACGGCACCAACACGGTCTGAGCCAGCGAGGAGGTACTCGCGGATACCGAGAGGTTGAGAAATCTAGCGGGTTTTAACCGTCAGTCAATCTCTCATACTCTCTCAGCCGCGCAAATGGAGGGCTTCCATCCCCTTCATCTTGTTTCCGTACGCTTCTGTGGGTGCACAGAGACTCGTGGTCCATGGAGCTGCCGCCGACCATTCATTTTGCCCCCACGAATGATATCTGTGACGTGTGAGAATCGCCACTCAAAGTCCATCAATTGAAAGCTTTTGTACTGGCTCATCATGCGCCTCCTCTCACTCGTTGAAGAGCCACTCAAGCGGCACATCTCTATGGGTGCCACTGAGTGAAGACACGATGAGTCTCATGGCCGTGGCTTCTTCGTTTGATCATAATCACCGCTTTGATCTTCCTTGTTCTTCCGACCTCTCGCCACCGTCATTCAGCGTAGCCACTTGGAGAATGTATGCGGATCGTGCAACTGAGACCTTCGATTGAAGCCAATTGATTCTCCAAGCGCATCTCTCTCGACTGCGAATGGCATTTGCATCCGCTCACTTTTGGATCTTCCTCCACCAAGCAACAGCGACTCCATGGCCAGCTACGACGCCCCCACCGACAAGCCTCGCTGGCGCTGGCTCGCCTGGGCCAACGCAGCGACGTACGTCGTGCAGCGGCTCTTCAACGAGCTCTACACGAGCGGCTTCGAGTCGACGTCGGCGCACCGCAACCCCAATCTCATCGTGCCGGACGGCTACGCCTTTGATATCTGGACGGCGATCTACGCACTGCTCACAGTGGGCGTCTTCGTCGACTGCTTCTTCCCCGCGTTCTCCGTGTTCTCATACACGGACGCGCGGCTGCGTCTGCTCTTCATCGTCGCAAGCCTCACCAACATCGGCTGGACATTCGCGTATCCCAACGACTACATCAACGTCATCGTGGCGCTGCTTGCCGTGCAGTGGGTCTCACTGGGCGTCGTGTACTCCAAGATCATCGCCACGAGACGCGAGCTCGGCTTCAGTTTGGGCCGCTACGTCTGCAGCGAACTCGGCCTCACGATGTACTTCGCCTGGGCCAGTGCCGCCACGCTGCTCAGCGTTGCTGTGGCTACGCAGGCAGTCTCCAGCAACGGCTTTCTCTCGTTCGAAGGCTACCTGTTCCTCCTCACGCTGCTTACGGTCTTCGCGATCTCGATCGTCGTGTACGTCGGAGACGTCACTATCGCCGCAGTGGCGGTGTGGGCTCTAGTCGCCGTGGCCTTGAAAGAACACCCTGGGCTAGATGAGCGTGAGACCCAAGTGAGCTACAGTCTGCGAGGCGCTGCTGCTCAGGGCGCCGCCGTTCTCATTGTGTTTGTGTTGGTCGCGGCTGTGCGCAAGCTCAACGAACGATTCAGGTACGTACTTCACTCGCTGTGGGATGCTTTTGATTCGCGGCTGACTGTGTTGTATTGCAGTCCGTTCTACAAGAGTTCGCCGACGGAGCGTGCGCTGCCGCTGCTCAGTGAGAAGATTCAGAGCGCCGACTACGGCACGTCAAGTGTGTGAGCGCTTGGGCCACACAGCCACGCCGCCCTTGTATGCGACCTGATAAGCGCGTGTGTTTTGCATCAAACTTCATCAATACAGCTCCCATGCTTCCCCTGTTCCACCGTATCTACGCGATGTTGCAGGTGCGAACAGCCCCCTTTTCCCCTTCTTGGCAGCCAAGAATAGCAGGACAAGATGCGCAAGCCACTCGCAGGCGGCTGAAGGCATCGCACAGACGGCGGCCGCTTCCACTGTAGTCTGTGAGAGTCTCCGGCGTGCAGTCGCCGACGAGAGCTGGGCTTCCCGAGAGCAAAGATGACGGCGTCGATCCCGGACGGGGAAGCTCGAGCCATGAAAGACGTGGACGACGAAGTCAGCCGCCAACAAGCCGAGGACAGTCCACGTGCTGATGAGGTACCTGGTCTGAGTACCGGTATGCATATTCATAGATGAAGCCGACATCCAGTACGCCATTTTCGCGTGGATCCTTCGGCGCTCTCGATCGTGGGACCTTGTCTGGTGCTGAAGTCGTCGTCAAGTGGTTCCATGGTCAGGACATGACGGAGACGATTTTGCTCCAGTTTTCGCGGGAGGTCGGCGTTTGGCACAAGCTGAACCATCCGCACGTCCTCAAGACGCTTGGTGCGAGCCACACGTCCACGCCGCCGTTCATCGTTTGCGAATATGCGCCACTTGGAAACCTCTCCACGTACTTGGGATCGTCAAAGCGTGGACAACGCCCGATGTGGCGTTTGTTGTACGAGGCGACTTTGGGCCTGGAAGAACTGCACAAGAACGACGTGGTCCACGGACGCCTCAAGCTCAGCAATATGCTCGTGGGGGCGGATGCAAAGACGCGAATCGCAGACTTTGGTATGAGCTTCCTGCATTCGGCGATCGGAGATTCTGAAGAAGGAAGCCACAGTGGGCTCGCGTGGTGCGCCCCCGAGTGTCTGGACCAAGCTCCCACCTTCGCCTCGGACGTGTACTCGCTGGCGATGTGTTTCATCGAAGCAGCAACGGGCATGTCACCGTATCCTTCGCACGACGCCCAATCAATCCGCGATTGCGTGCGTGAGGGCCAGCTCCCACCCCAGCCAGATACGATGTCGGACGCAGAGTGGGCATTGGTTCGGGCCATGACTGCGTTCGAGCCGTCCCAGCGAATCTCCTTAGCGGAGGTGATTGCCACGATGAAGTCGATGAAGCGAAGCGAGATCGACGCAGACGAAGTGGCTGCTTGTAGTGTTCGCGGTGCAGAACCTGTCACAGCATCCACAGTGGTGGGCGATTCAGGCGCCCTGAAGCAACTCGTTTCGCTTTTGGGGAAAGGCAACGACGGCCAGATCGAAGGAGCGGCTCGTGCGCTGTCGAGACTGGCGATGAGCGAGACCACTTCGCAACGGATCGTCGAAGCACGCGCCATCGCACCACTTGTCTATCTTCTGAAGGAAGGCAATGACAAGCAAAAGGAAGCCGCTGCGGTCGCGTTGGGCAATCTCGCTACACACGACGCCATTGCAATGAAGATCATCGGCGCAGGCGCTCTCGCACCACTCGTCCGTCTGCTGGAGACAGGCACCGACAACCAGAAAAACAATGCCGCGTCCGCTTTAGCCACTCTCGCGAAGGACGACGCCAGCACACAGTCGATTGTGGACGCGGGCGCGATCCCACGACTCGTTCTTCTATTGAAGACAGGCACCGACAGCAACAAAGAGTCCGCAGCTGGAGTCTTGGCGAGGCTGGCGAGGAATGAGACGTTCTCAGACATGATCCTCCAAGCGGACGCCGTCGAGCCGCTTCTTGTGCTCATGGAGACAGGCAACGGCAATCAGCAAGGATGCGCGGCCGTGGTACTGGGGGGATTGAAGATCGACCAGAGAATCTCCGAAAATATCGCTGATGCAAGCGCCATCATGCAACTCGTTTCACTGCTGCAGACAGACACGACGACCAGCGAGAAGGCGCGGCTCATGTACTGTCAAGACTGGCGATGAACCCGATTATTTCGCAAAGACTCGTCCGTGTCCGCGCGGACGGTGCGGGCACCATCGCGCCATTTGTCCAACTGCTGAGCAAGGGCAACGACAAACAGAAAGAATACGCCGCGACGGCTTTGGGGAATCTCGCCACAGACGATACCACTGCGCTCATGATCGCCGATGCGGGCGCTATCGCACCGCTGGTTGCTCTGCTGGAGACAGCCAACGACCGCCTGAAAGAATGTGCTTCTAGTGCTTCGGGTGCTCAGGTGAATGATGCGAGCGCCATCGAAGCGCGGGTCGTCGTTGCGACACAGGCGCTGTTTGCGCTTGCGATTGACGATGCAGTCAAAACCAAGATCGTTCAGGCTGGCGCCATCGCACGGCTTCTCAGTCCTTTCAGCAACGGGGATCAGCGGGTGCATGGCGCTTCGAAGCTCGTGCGGCGCCTTGCGGAGCGCGATGCCAACTTCTTGGCGATCGCGAAGTCGGAAGGCATCGGGCTGCTGCTTCACGTCGCGCAAGAAGACGACCCGGGCTTTGCGAACGAGAATCTTGCAGGAGCATTGCACCAGGCGGTCATAGATGAAGCCAACACCATCAGCCTAGTGAACGCCGGCGCGATGCCAGCTCTTGCGCGTGTTTTCGTCGCTGCTGCCAGCGGCAAGACGTCACTCCGAGTCGAGCAAGCGGCGTCCGCGATCGGAGCGCTCTGCCGAAAGAACGAGTCGAACCGCGGGCTCTTCATCGAGGCGGACGTCGCGACTCCACTCGTGCAGGTGCTTCAATCTGGCAGTCAAGATGAAAAGGCAGAGGCAGCAAGCGCGTTGGGCTCCATCATGAAAGACACAGGCGCGCGCAAGCAAGTCAAGCAGCTCGGAGGAATCACGGCTCTGAAGCGACTGGCAGCGACGGGGTCACCGAAAGAAGTCCAGAATGCCGAGAGGGCTCTGAAGATCGGCTCGGAGTGCACCATCAGCTGATCGCTAGGCGACCCAGAGCGGCAGTCTTCTAGTCTTTGCAGCCCCCACTATCCATCTCTGAAACTCAACTAATTGCATTCCCAAAAGCACACGAAGAACTAAAGTCGGTCACCCATGGCGTGTGATGTGAAATCCATCTGCGAAATTGTCATGGCGCCAAGCGAAAACCAAATTGCCAAGAACGGCAGCGTCGACTTTGCCAAGGAGAACATTTCCAAGGCATTATATCGTGCCGTGCTTGTCGACGCGAACGCGATTTCCAATGCGAACGCCCATGCGATGCCCGCACTCACCACGTTTTTCATGGACGCTCTCAAGGGCCGAAGCCCTCTCACCGTCGAGCAAGCGGCAGCGGCAGTGGGGGCGCTCTGTCGGAAAAACTATTCCCACAGGACGCTTTTCATCAAAGCGGACGCGACAACGCTGCTCGTCAAGTTGCTTCAATGCGGTAATCCAGGGGAAAAGAAAGAAGCTGCGAATGCGTTGGGCTCCGTCATGAAAGACGTCGATGTGCGCGACAAGGTCAAGGAGCTCGGTGGCATCACGGCTCTCCAGCAACTCGCGAAGACCGGGACGGACGAGCAAGTCGCCATGGCCAAGCGCGCTCTGAACATCGGCACTAACTGCACCATCAGCTAGTGAGAACACAACTTACGATGGACGTAGAGGAACTGCAGCTCGTAGTAGATCCCAAGTAGTGTGTTGCTGTGATTCACAGCAACACACTACTTGACCGTCCACATTGGCGTGACGCTCTGCACAGTGCCTCAGAAAGATCCACACTCAAACTCTCGCAGCGGAACAGCGAGAGAGAGAGAGAGCTTGCCGCTCGTGGCGATGGCCTGGCGGACTCGCTCCTCTGCTTGGTTCTCGGTAGAGCCCAAGGCATTTCTAGTAGTAACCTGCACCGGATCCCTCTTGTCATAAGGCTCGTAGCTGCTCGCAAATCCGATCATCGCGAAAAATCCAAATCCATTTCGACGAAAATGGCGGCGTCGACGCTCACGGCTTGGCTTCCGTACGCCAACGCGGCGCTCTTCGCGCTGCAGATCCTGCTCACGTGGTTCGCCTTCAGCCACAGCGACGCCGTGTCCCAGTATGAGACGCTGCTCACGCCGGCGCCGTTCGCGTTTGCGATCTGGAACCCGATCTACTTCTTCACGCTCATGACGGTGATCACGGACGTGGCGTTCCCGGGGCTCTCGGTCTTCAACTACGCGGCCAACGCGACGCCCCTGCGCGTGTGCTTTGCGCTGAGCTGCGTCTTCAACGCTGGCTGGGCGCTGCTGTTCAACGTCTTCGGACTCGCCAATGTCGCAACGCTGGACATCACACTGCTGTGGCTCGTGCTGCTGCCCATCTATCTCTTCCTGAACATCGAGAGCAGCGTGCGGCCGCTGCGCTGGCGCCAGTATCTGTGCAGTGAGGTCAGCATCCGCCTGTACTTCTCCTGGATCACAGCGGCGACCGTCGTCAGCTGGACCATCAGCTTCCAGAACCTCTCGGGCGGGTATCTGTCGCTGGCGTCGTACACTGTGCTGCTCGGACTGCTCGTCGTCGTGGCTCTCGTCGGCGTCTTCTACGGCCAAGACCCTGTGATCGGACTGGTTGGCGCGTGGGCCTGTATCGGAATCACACAGAAAGATACCAAGCTCTTCCCCGTGGGCGTCGTGCGGGAGAACGAGCTCCGTCTCCAGGCCGCCGCCACACTCGCAGCGGGTGTCATCGCCGCTGTCGTCGTCGTCTCCGTCATCGAACAGACTCTCAGCAAGCGCAGGTATGTGCCTCTCCGGCATCCGCAACAGCGCGACCATGAAGCCCTTGCCCAGTGAGTTCCCCTTTCGTGTCGCTTTGCTTACATGTCCATGCCTGTGTGTATCTATCTATCCACTCACAGACTCTCACGCGCGTTGCTGTCGTCTGCCTCTTTCAAGATCAACACCGGGCCCGAGTCCCAGCGTCACTACGGCGCCGTCGACACCGCAAACGGCAACGCCCTCAGCCGCCGAGGAAGCAGCCGCAGCGTCTGAAAAGCAGTTCACGTCACCGGTGTGAACACGAGCCAACGAGCAACGTAATGTCCACAGACACTTGAATGGAATTGTGTTGTGTCTACGAGTATGTCGACCTGATCTACTTGGCCAGAAGTGGCTTGAGAACGTCGCCACTCGTCAATGGGATCCACCTGAAAGCCACAACGAAAGCTTTGTTAGCATCCAAGAAGGATTCACAACAGGAATTCAAGCGTAAGTGAACGTACTGTGGCGAGAAGTGGCGGTGGACAGCGGCAGCCACCATCGTCATGGCCACCAGCATCAACGCAACCAGCGCGCCGGCCTGACCCTTCACGAGCGTGGCCTGGACGTCCTCCGTGAAGGTTCCCGTCCGCTTGGTGAGCCAGAAGAGCGCCCACAGCGCCACGACGCCAATGACGTTGTCCTGACGGAACACGATGCCCGAGAGCACGATCGTGAGCAGCAGCGCGAGGATGCCGGCGTACGGTGCGAAGGACAGGAAGCCGCCGTGCAGCGTCTGCCAGGAGATGGAGACGTTGAGCATGACGGCGGCACTGACCCAGGAGAAGTACAGCCGCACAGCGAGGTGGCTGCAGACGAACGACTGCCACGACACGGGCTCCGTGGCCGTGAGCTGCGTGCTGTAGAGATACAGAGGCAGCAGCGAGGCCCACATCGCCAGGAGGTCGAACGCTGCGACGTGCACCCAGCGCAGCCAGTTGAAGAGCACGAGCCAACCCATGTTGACGAAGCACGAGGCCGTGAAGTAGACGCGCAGCGACGGCGCGTCCGTGAACAGCGAGAGCTGCGGGAAGAAGAGGTCCACGACGACCAGGGCGCTGGTGAAGATGTAGATCACGAGCCAGATGAGGAACGCGATGCCCGACGGCTGGATGAGCGTCGTCCACGTCCAGAGTTTGGCGTCCTTGTCGCTGGGCGTGAAGGCGTTCTGGTTGAAATTGACCAGCAGCTGCAGCGCGAAGAGCGCCGCGTTCAGCTGCGGGTGTGAGATGTCGAAGGGAAGCGCCATGGCGATGGAAAATGGAGGAATGCGGAGCTGCTGGAGTGAAGAGATCCGCGAGGGCGGTCAGCGGGTCGGGTGTGCGTCCGACTGCCGGAGCTGGTCGGAGGACGACAGTGTTGATTGGCTAACCATTGAAGGAGTGATGGTGGAATGTGGCACTAGTCAATGGTTTTCCCCTTCGGTGGTGTTCTTGGCGCAAAAAAGCCAACCTTGTTTTGTGAAAAGGGACGTTTTGACCTGACTTGGTCGTCAACAGACTGATGATGGCTTCACTTTCACCTCCAGTCGGTGGCACGAGGAACACACCAACACCTTGAACCTCCAACGCCAACACAAAAAATGGAACCCATCGATCGCCAACAAATCTCCACTTCGTTGGTTCCCCACCTGATCTGCTCGACGCCAGCAGCTCTTTCACCATGAAGCTCGCGACCTGCGGCCTGCCGATTCCCTACGTCAACGCCGCGCTGTTCACGCTGCAGCTGCTGCTCAACGCCAACCAGGACGCCTTCTCGCCGTCCTCTCCGCCCAACGCCACGCCCGACATCCCGCTCGCGCCGGCCGGCTACGCCTTTCTCATTTGGCTCGTGATCTACACGTTCACGGGCGCCCACGTCTTCCTCGACTGCTTCTACCCGCAGCTCTCTATCTACAGCAGCGCCCACGCGCCGCCGTCTTTACGTATGTGCTTCGCGGCGTCCTGCGTCTTCAACATGGCGTGGATCGTGCTCAACAACTGGCTCCAGTGGATCAACGTCGGCACCATCGACCTCCTCTTCCTTACGCTCTCGCTGCTCCCCATCTACGCATTCCTCAGCAAAGAGAGCCTCGCGGGCCGCACGCCAACCAACTGGCGTCGCTACTGGGGCGGCGCATTGGCTATTCGGCTCTACTTCTCGTGGATTTGCGCGGCCACGCTGCTGTGTTTCACGGCCTCGCTTCAGGATCTCAGCGGCGCGTACTTATCCTTTGAAGCCTACGCCGTGCTGCTGTCGCTGCTGCTGGTCGTGGCGCTCAGTGGCGTCGTGTACGCTGACGACCCCGTGATTGGCCTCGTCGTGACCTGGGCGCTCGTGGGGATCATCAAGCGAGACAGCAGCACAGGCGACAAGTCCACGCAGCACACGGTGGAATTGCTACAAGCCTGCGCGACTCTCGCAGCGCCCGTTCTACCGATGATGATCCTGGTTTCCTACGCTCACAAGCGCATCCAGGGCCGCCGCCAGTGAGTCTCCTGCTTCGTTCCCCTCCTCATCAGCAGCCAGAATCTCTAATGTGGTGTGTGTTGATGGAAACAGACACGCGATTCCGACTGACGTGGAAATGGCCAAGCCGATCGGTTCGTACCAGCCAGGCCCCGGTTACGGCTCGACTTAGGGCTCTCTACGTGTGTATGAGGCAGTTGGCTCCACTTTGCATCGCAACTTCAATGGTACTGCACCGTGTCTCATTCCACCTGCATGCCATGCACGCGTCCCACACTCCCCCCTTCAACTGCCGCATCGTCCACCAGGCAACCATAGTCTTGATTCACTCGAGAACTCGCCTCCCGAACTGACAAAGAGACTCAAAACCATCCACCATGGAGAGCAGTTGGCTGGCATTCCTCAACGCGGCGCTGCTGGTGGTCCAGGCCGGTGTCAACATCGCCTACGCGCAGTGCTTTGCGTCGCTGGCGCGTCAGTACGAGTCGCTGATCGCGCCGGCGTCCTTCGCGTTCGCGATTTGGATCCCCATCTACGCCCTCGAGGTGCTGCTCATCCTCACGGACTTGCTGTACCCGCAGCACTCGTTCTTCGCCGACGCCACGCAGCCCACGCAGCTGCGCATCTGCTTCTCACTGTCGTGCGTCTTCAACGTCGCCTGGCTCGTGCTGTACGTGCACCACCACATCACCGCCGCAGCCGTCATGATCTTCCTACTGTGGCTCGTGCTGCTCGTGCTCTACATCTACTCGGTGAACGACCGCACGTGCCGCGCGGGCTTCGACTGGAAGCTGTACGCGTGCAACGAGCTGCCCATCGCCATGTACTTCGCCTGGGTCACCTGCACGGCGTTCTTCCACCTCTCGATCGCGCTCCAGGAGACGCACCAGACGTACCTGTCCATCTCCACGTACGTCACGCACCTGTCGATCATCGCTGTGTTCGCGCTGCTCGCGCTCATCTACGCAGAGGACGGGATCTTCAGCCTTGTGGCGATCTGGTACTTCGTTGCCGTCTCCAGCAAGCACGTGGCGTTGCCAGCGAAGGTGATGGCGGCTGACCTCAGCGTGCGAGCGTGTGCCGGCGAGGCCTCGGGCATCGTCGCCGCCATGCTCGTCATTTCTTTCCTCGCGATGTTCATGGTCGATAGGTGAGACGGTCGTTGTTGCTGAGACTTTTCTCGCTATGGTGGAAATGGGGCTGACGGGCTGTGTGTGATTGTGATGCTGTGTGCGACTCTGCGTGCTGCTGCTGGTCGTGCGGGATTCGCGAATGCCGCGTATTAATGCGATCTGGAGCCACCAGTAAGCCCACGCCAATGGACGAGGAGCTCACGTCGGTCGGCGGCATGCCCGTCCGGCAAGCGCCCACGTACGGCACGACAACGGTGTAGCCAATGTCGGTGTCTTCCTCAAGTCTCTTTGTCGCGTCCTTCGTTTTAACAATTCGCCGCGGCGTCCAATATCACGTACATTCTGGTCTTGAGTCGATCGCCGTCTCTAAGAAAGCGAACTCCCCAAACACCAACAACGCTCCACACCTGTAGGCTGCTAGGCTGCTGGAGAAGGCGTGTGCGGAGATGCGGAAATGCCTATCACTATTATTCACTCTTGCTTGCTCACTCACTGTCGCTGTCGCTGTCGCTGTCGCTGTCCAGAAGATCAATCACATCCATGCTGCCGAGGCCGCCTGCGGGTCGTGGTGGCGGTGCTGCTGCAACTGGTCGTTCGAACGGGTTGTTCACGTGCGGGTGATTCCGAGAGAGCTGGCTCATTGCAGTTTGTAGCGAAGAGTCGGGAGCAGTTGTTGCGACTCGAGACGCGTTCGACCACGCAGATGAAGAAGATGCTGCGGCGGACGTCGACGTAGAGGCCGCTGGCGCGGACACTGCGCCGTACGATTGCGTCGCACTCCAGTTGCCGTTGCTGGTGCCGTTCTCGCTGCCGTTGGGTGCTGCGAAGGACGCAAACAAGTCGAGGGGGAAACCATTCGAGCCCGAGCCGGTCTCCCACACGTCACTGTCCACGGTAAAAATCGCCACATCATCGTCGGACAGCGTCGATGTGCTCCCAGTCGTGCCGCCAGTCGACGAACTTGCCGGGTACGAAGCGGCCAGCGACGGGAACGAGCCGACGGCGTCGTCCTCCTCGTCACTCGACAGGGATAAATCAATCTCGAACGGCGCGGCCGCACTGCCTGCTGATGCTGGAGCCGCCGCCGCTGCTGCTGAGGATGTCGACGAAGCAGCGGACGCGGAGGATGCAACGGACGGATCTGGTACTTCCTGTTTTACTCGCTTGTGCGGCGGCGTCGCGACGGCGTCCTCGTTTACTCTTCGTTTCCACGACGCGTCAGGGGAGATCTCCACTTCTTCCAGCTCGTCCTCGCCTTGCACGTCGTTGAGCAGCTTCTTCAGGTACGGGTCGATCCGCAAGTCCGACGCTTTAATGAACTGAACATCAAACAACCGAGATTGGTTAGTGACATAGGCCTTGAGATGGTCACGCGCCTCGTGCAGGGATACGTACATTGTGGCAGATCGTACACCGGTAATGCCGAGACCGCGCTTTCTTGTTGAACAGCAGAAACGTGCGCAGGTCAAAGCACTGCAAGTGCTTACACTGGACTCCTCGCGCCGGCAGATCGATCACCAACAAGCCCAGCGGACAGCGCACCGACAGGATCGTCGACGTCGTCACGATCGCATCCTCGTCGTCTTCGTCGTCCTCGCCAAACGACTTGATCACCTCGCGCTTGGCGTCTTCGTACGTGATATTCGCCGACGCCGCCTTCACCTGGTCCATCAGCGCGTCCACGCTCTGGAACTCGACGATCTGGATCATGAACACAAACACCAACGGGTTCTCGCTCGTCCGCACTTCGACCACATTGCGGCCCGTGCGTGAACACTGGAAGAGACTCGCCGGTTGTTCTCGCAGAACTTTCGACGGGTTGGACTGGCCTGGCGGCGCCCGCTGGACCAGCACCATGTTGAAGCCGTTGGTCGTGATCGTCGACGTCGTGGGCCAGCTCGTGCCCGTGCCGAGCTCCTCTTTCAACACGAAGCACCGCAGCTGCAGTTCCAGGCAGCCCGCCGTCATCGTTCCTGGCTTCGGATCTCGCTTGGCGTACAGCTCGCTAATGTCCTGGTCCGTCATCGGGTATTCTATCCGCAGAGGCACTTGGTTGCGGTTGAATTTCACGAACACGGGCGCCAGCAGCGTCTTCTTCACCTTAATAAACGGATCGCAGAGCTTCGCGCGACACGTCTCGCAGTACCACTCGTCGTTGGTCGCTGTCACGAGCTGGTGGCACTTGGCGTGGACGCGAAGCCCGCACTCGAGACACGGCACGACCTTGCCACTGGCACTGCTGCTGCCGACGCCGCAAAAGCACCGCGCGCCGTCCAACGAAGACGGCGTCGAGGCCCTCAGCACCTCCGTTCCGGTGTTGGCTGGTGGCGGTGGCATGTGGTGTGGCACGGCGAGATGATGCCGATGCGGCTGCGTGTTATTGTGGCCTGGGTATGGCAACGGACGCCCGTACGAAGCCGCTGGGACCATGGGCGGTGGCGTGCGTGCCATGGACACTGGTGGGGGCGTGCGTGGGATTGGAGGCGCAGTGTACACTATGTTGGCAGCAGGCGGCCCAGCCACGGCCGAGGCCATGCTCTGGCCCTGGTGCGTGAGGCGGTATTGCGTGTCGAGGCTGCGCAGGCCGGAGGTGAGCAGGTCGTTGTAGTACGCCGACGTGGCGTGGTTGGACGCGTTCTCATTCGCCTTGGCCTCAAATTGCTGCGCTCATAATCCCTCCAATTAGCTCCATTTTCCCTTCCATGTATCGTCGGGAAGAGACGTACCTCGAGCGAGTTCACAATGCGGTCGATGAGCTCCTGCTTGCGGCCCGACCGCGCCAGGTTCAGGTCGCCCAGCACGATCTGCAGCTCGCGGATGCGCAGGCTCTTGACGATGTGGCGGATGTTGGCCGTGCGGCTCGTGGCGGTGGCGCGCATGGCTGCTGTCTCGAAGAGAAGCCTATTGAAAATGGGGCCAGTGGAATCCGACCGTTTTCTCGCGTTTTACTGCTCGGAATGGCCCCGGAGTCGCGCGGAAGGAGGCGTGGGGACGCCAGGGAGGAGTGCGGGGGATGTGGCGAGCGTGTCGCGCGCGGTGGGGCGCGCTGGATGCCGCGCGAGAGACGCTTCGTCGGCGCCGCTCTTTCTCAGGAGCTGCTCGTGCTCACGTTCCCGTGTGCCTTCCCCACGGTTCCAATGGTGGCGGCGGACCATTTGTACCCTTTTCTGGGATTCTAGAGTTATTGAGATACCGTGTTTTGGAAAGAATGATGTTGACGTGGTACAGCGTACCATAATAGTGGTACATTGCCGCTGATTGTGGCAGAACACGGTGATCTCCGACGGTAAATGACGAAGCAGTTGGGTACACTAGGGGCGACCCCACGAGAATGGAGACCCACGACGAAGCCACTCCTTCCGTGGGGGGGGGGGGGGGGGGGGG
>JAADXN010000563.1:0-20119 GCA_023337875.1 Pythium apleroticum | reverse complement strand
CCCCCCCCCCCCCCCCCCCCCCCCCCCCCCCCCCCCCCCCCCCCCCCCCCCCCCCCCCCCCCCCCCCCCCCCCCCCCGGAAATCGAAGTTTTGTCAAAGTTTTGCGTTATCTCTAAGGAATGAAAAGTGATGGTGGTGAGAGACATTGATCTAGACGATGGCGATGACTGCGAGCACGGCCGTGGTGACGACGGAGACGACGCCCATTATCCATGTGAGCATGCGAAGCACTGGGCGCTTGCTGGCGTAGGCGATGGTGTGGGAGACGCGTGCAGCCGTGTAGACAGCCGTAAGGATCGCGTTGATGTCGTGGTCGCTTCCAGAGTTGGTCGCGACGAGGAAGACCACGAGCGCGAGCGGGATCGACTCCAGGTCGTTCTGGATGATCCTCTTCCACCGCGCTTCGTCTTCTGCCGCTGCACCGTGGCTACCCATCGCAGTCTCCTCCGCCATCGGCATTGGTGAGCCGTGGAAGCTAAAGCAGGAGTCGGTCGGCATGAGCTTGGCCATGGGTAGAGCCTTGTCCTCCGGCGCACGTGTGCCCGCCGCGAAGCCCTTGCGGCCTTGAATCATCGTCGTGAGGAGGAACTTGAGGTACAGCACGCAGGTACAGATCACCAGCGCACGGAGATCCCGCGGCAGCTGCAGCTCCAGCGTCATCATGTACGAGTGAGTGGGGGCTCGGGGGCTTGATGTTCGATCTTTTGGCTCTGATGGAGCCAACGGGCGGATGACTCGAGGAGAGTTGGCGGGCGTGAAGTGAGCGTGCAGCTGCGGCCAGTCGAACTGGAATTGGAAAGTGAGCTCCCGTGCGCCGATCGCTTCGGCGGCTTCGCCCCGCTTCGTGGAAGCGACAGTTCTGATCGATAGCCACTGATTTTGTTCCTTTGGCCGCTAGAAAATGATCCTCAGAGAAAGATCTCCCGCCGAGCCAGTTCGCTGGCTTCACAAGAACCAAACGGTGTATCGCGAGCAGCGTGTTCGTTGGTTGTCTGACCTGCTCGTATCAACCTCGGAACAAATTTCCTCATCAAGCTCTCCTCGTCTGATGCACTTGAAGGATGCTCGCGGTGAAGCATAGTGAAACCGAGTCAAGGGTGGACTTCACAACAGTTGTGGACCTTTTTCTTCTGTGAATCGATTGTCGACAGAGCTGTTTGATCTAGTTTGGATACAATCACTGAGGCGTCGTGGGGATGTGCGAGCTGCATCGCGACACGAACCGTACTTGCGCATCCACAACCTCGCCAGCCAAACGCTGCCTTCGAAATTGTCTCCGTATTTGTGTTGACTGAAACAACTGGCTTGTAGATCAGTTCAGTACACTCCTTCAACGTCCCCAACCGAAACTGATGCCGCCAGCGCGTCAGGCAGAGGAGTCGCACCACAGCTTCTGCATCCTCTAGATGGCACCATCACATCAGACAGTTAGACTCACATAAATCACTCTCCCAACATCAATCAAAAATGGAGTTCCTCGTGCTGCCACCAGCACGAACAGTGATCTTCACGACTGGTCGCGTTTATGCACGCATCTCAGCGTCTTTTCAAGCATAAATGGTCCATTTGAGACCATGTCCGGATCATCCCCGGGACGGACGATGGCGGTGAAGAGCTCACCGAGCAGGTCAGGCACACGAAGCTCTCGGGAAAGCCGCGCGTCGCTACGTGCCACTCGCTTCACAACCCAACTTCTCGGCTTCCAGTCCACGCGGCCACCGCCTCTACCGTCTCGTAGCTCTCCACGCTCTAGCTCCCTCCTCCCCCCCTCCCTTTACCATCCAAGTATGCGGATCCCCACGGCGATGTTCAACACGACGACCACGGCCGGCGCCACGGACGAGACCACGAGTGTTGGTGAATCAGATCTGCTCTCTCTGTCCGAGGAGCTCAAGTCCGAGTACTACGACGACTTGGGGTCTCCGCCGGCGATGATCGATCCGAGTCTCCCCATGAAGCCACCACGCCGCGCGAGTGGCCGGTCCAGCGGCCGCAACCCACCGCCTCAGGCGTCGTCGTTGTACAATATCAACCCCGTCATCATGCCTCCGCCTGGTCAGGCGGCGCCGGCGATCGCCTCGGCGATGCTCGACCCGACGTACGCCAACACGTGCGCCTTAAGCTGGCAGCACATCTCGTACTGGGTGCATGAAGACCGCGTGGTCTGGCGAGCCCACGACGCGACGCAGCAGCACCGACGCCAAGACAAAGAAGGCAAGCGGCTGCTGTACGAGATCACAGGGAGATGTGGTCCGGGGCAGATCACGGCGGTGATGGGGCCGTCCGGGTCAGGCAAGACCACGCTGCTGGATATCCTCGCCGACCGTGTGCGGACTGGCACAGTGGATGGTTACGTGCGGCTGAACGGCGCTGAGCGTAGCTCTGATGTCTTTCGAGGAGTGTCATCTTTCGTGTCGCGCGATGAGAGTCTGCCTGGCTCTCTCACAGTGAGAGAGACGCTGGTGATCGCAGCGAATCTCTCGCTGCCCATCTACATGCCACGAGCCGTTCGAGACCTTCGTGTGGAAACGGTGCTCGACAACATGGGTCTTCGCAACTGCCAGCACACGATCGTTGGCAGCATGTTCCACAAGGGCTTGTCCAGTGGCCAGAAGCGCCGTCTCAGCATCGCCATCGAACTGCTCTCCAACCCATCGATCCTGCTTCTGGACGAGCCAACTTCGGGCCTGGACTCTGCCGCAGCCTTTGGTGTCATCCAATGTCTGCTTGACTTGTGCCAGGAGTGGAACAAGACGGTCATCCTCACGATCCACCAACCGCCATCGGCCTGTTACGCGCTGTTCACGAACACGCTCGTGCTGGCGGAGGGGAAATCCGTGTACTTTGGACGAGCTGACAAGGCTGTGCAGTACTTCGCGTCGATCGGCTACCACTGCTCCATCTATTCCAACCCCGCCGAGCACATGCTGTCGCTTGTGAACCGCGAGTTCGATGGCCATGCGGACGTCGACGATCTCGCCGACCGCTTCTCGCGAAGCATGACCGCCCGTGAGCTGTCAGATCTCATCACGCACGACTGGCGCAACGCCAACAGCTTCCCCGAGATCCGTGCTGATATCGGTCTCAGCTCGCCCATCGACCAGTTCCGCGTCATGCTTCGCCGCAACATGCTCATCGCTCTCCGCAACCCGGGCATGTACTGGATCCGCATCGTCATGTATGTCATCCTCTCGCTTCTTCTGGGTACAGTGTACTTCCGCGGTAACAAGCTCATCACCGACGTGCACCGCGCGGCGCTGCTCTTCTACTTGCAAGCGTTCCTGGTGTTCATGTCGGTGGCCGTGGTCCCGTTCTTCATTGAGCAGCGGGCGACGTTCGTGCGTGAGCGCATGAACCACGCCATTCGAGTGAGCAGCTTCGTTGCCGCCAACTTCGTCTCGTTCTTGCCTGGCGTGTTCGCGATTGCCCTCGTCTCGAGCGCTGTCGTCGTGGGTCTCACGGGGCTCAACTCCTTCCCGACGTTCTTGCTCAACCTCTTCCTCTCCCTCGTCACCGCCGAGTCGTTCATGTGCGTGATCAGCGCACTGTCCCCACACTACATCACTGGCATCGCTGTCGGCGCCGGCATGTACGGCATGTTCATGGTCGTCGAGGGCTTCATGGTACCGCTGAACGCGCTGCCCGTGTACTGGCGCTGGATGCACTACGTCGCGTTCCACTCGTACTCGTTCCAGTCGTTCATGTACGACCACTTCTCCAGCGTCAACACCACGTCGGCCAACGAAGTTCTCCACATGTACGGCCTCGACGACGTCGACATCACCCGCAACATGCTCATCCTGGTCGCCTACGCCTTCGGGCTGCAGCTTATCTTCGCCGCCGTGCTCTTCCGCCACACTGCCGTGTAGGCACCGAGTTCCACTGAGCCTGCGTTAGACCACAGAACTGTGGCATGTATTTCTGAGTGGATCTGGACTGTAAAACCTCGTAGTTGCCTCCGTTTGTATCTCAATGCGATGGTGTTGCCTACTACATGTACAGTGTTTAGATGCCGTGTCGAATCTCGGGTGGCCCACTTTTGAAGCTCCGTCTTTGTGGCTCTTCGCGAAAAGATCTATCGGGAGTGATGGTCTTCTCAAAGACCTTCATATCCGTCCCGAATTGGATGCTCCAACAAGGTACATAATCCCTTTTTTAGGTTTTCTACACAAGGGACTGTGAGAACACCGGCGGTACGACGACGGCCGAACATCAGCAGTAGAGCAACTCGTTGTCGAATCTGACGATGTGCTCGCTGCCGGTCGCCTAAGCGCTCTCGCCGCGGCGCGCGTGCGAGTCCACGCGCCGCCACACACGCACGAGACTCACCGCATCACGAGAACAGAACGCAAAGTGACGCACACGCGCAAGAACGGAGGAAATCGAGCCAAGAACGGAGGAGAACGACTCAAGCAAACGCCAGTACGAAAGATGGATCTGTGGACGAGCGTGCGCGCGAACGCGCCTGCGCTCGTGGAGGAACTGATCACAGACGGACAAGTGGATGTGGACGAGCGGAATGACATGGGCGAGACGGCGCTGCACGTGGCCTGCAGTCGCGGATTCGACGGCGTCGCGAATGTGCTGCTGGCCCACGGCGCTGACGTCACGCTGCAAGATTGGGTACGTTGGAACGCATTTTTGGTTCTCGTATCTGTGCATTTGCTGGAACAGCCTTGGTGAAAGTGTTCCGGCATGATGCGGATGAGAACGAGGAGAAAATGGGGGTGGTTGAGAATCTGACGAATGGTTTTTCGATATTTTAGGAATCAGGATGGACGGCGCTGCACCGCAGTGCACACAACGCCCATTTATCAAGTAGGCTCTGCGCGTCTTCCCCTAGTTCCCTTCGCATTGCCATATCGCTAATGTGTATTATTGATCATTGTAGCATCACTGTTGTTGCTGCGCCATGCGCGTCAGCACCACGGACGACAGTTTATGAAGTCGTTCCTGTACGACATCAAGGACTTTGCGCACCAAAGTGCCATGCAGATCGTGTCGAGCCACACGACGTCGCGTATCCATGGTGAAATTCAGGAGGAAATGGAGGAAAACGAAGAAAAAGAGGAAGAAAAACGAGAAGGGCCAGAAGAGGAAGAAGACGAAGACGTTCAGTGGCAGCCATTGGCGACGGAGCGGCGCGGGGGCATGGTCTACACGTTCGGCAAAGTGGATTTCCAGGTACGCCTTCGGGTCTCTGGAGTCTCGTGCTGGTACGAAGCGACAGACAGCTCACTGATTGAGTCATCCGTTATGGTGTTGTAGTTGGGCTACCACTTGCCACACGTGAACGTGCAGTCGTCGCCGCGCCTCGTGGAGCTGCCCATCACTTCGCCGATTGTCCAGATCAGTGCCAGCAAGTTCCACACCATCGCGCTCAACGACCGAGGACAAGTGTACGTGTGGGGCTTTGGAAAGGGCGGCCGTCTGGGCACGGGCACCGAGTTTGACCACGTCGAGCCGACGCGGCTCACGTTGCTGGACGAGATCCCGATCGCCCAAGTGGCTGCTGGTGAGAACCACACGCTGGCTTTGTCCCGTAGCGGGCAGGTCTTCTCGTGGGGCTCCAACAGCTTCGGCCAACTCGGCCACAACGTCAAGGCGAGCACGCACGAGAGCCGACTCACACCCAAGAGGATCGACGCGTTCAAGGGAATGCACATGGTCGGTATTGCGGCGTCGGGTATGCACTCTGGCGCGATCTGTCGGGACGAAGGGTTCGTGTACACGTGGGGCTCAAACAAGCGAGGCCAACTCGGTCGCAAGGAGGGCTTTGGTGTTGACCAGGCGAACCCGATCCCGAAGCGGGTCGATCGTCTCGTGCCCGGCCACGCGTTGTCGGTGCTGTACGAGCCCCACGATTCGATGCGTGTCGTTCAAGTCGCGATGTCGGATGTACACACGTGCGTGGTGCTACAGTGCAGCAAGAACGGCCAGCGTCGTGGCCAGGTGTGGCAGTTTGGCTACGGCTCCAACGTGCCGACGCGAATCGTATTCAAGGAGAAGCGTCGCACCAACAGCCAGTTGCTGATGAACGACGCATGGCTGCCACGCTGGAAGCTCCACAGCAACGACATCGTCTCGGTCTCGTGTGCTCCGAACCACTCGATTGCACTGTCAGCTTGTGGCTCGGTCTACACTTGGGGCCACAACGGCGACGCGCTATCCCACCAGCAGTCCAAGGCCAACGATTTCATTCCGCCAGGCACGCCGCAGCGTGTGATGCTCGACAAATACGGCCCCATCGTTAGCATTTGTGCCTCACAAGACCACTGCGCTGTCGTTACCAAGTCGGGTGACTTGGTGTCGTGGGGCGGTGGCCCGCAAGGTGTTCTCGGCCACGGCCCAGGAAACTCGTGGCAACCGAGTCCCAAGCAAGTCCACGGTGCGAAGAAAGTCGTGTCCGTGGCGGCTGGACACCAACACACTGTTGTGCTGGTCGCACCGCGTCTTCCCGATGAGCAGCGTGAGATATCCGATGTCGGTTCGTCGCCACCCAAGCTTCGTCACATGCTGGAAGCCAAGATTGCGGAGTTCCTCGACATCTCGAACGTCGCGACGGTGTGGAAATACGCCAGCACGTACAGCCAACTGACGCTGGAGCGCTATTGTCTCGAGTACATGAGGCTCAACTGGGACGCGATGCTCGAGATGGGCAGCAAGGATCGGCTGGATACGTTGTTCGAGCTCATGCTTGCGCCGGCGCCAAAGATTGTGAGAAGCGTCGCATTCGCCGTTGACGAAGACAAGAGCAGCAAGGTCAAGACGTTGGAGCGCAAGTCTGAGAGGAAGGCGAGCATCTCTGTGGAGGAGCCGAAGTCGGCGCAGCTCAAACCAAAACCTCTGGTGGAACCAGTGAAAGCGGAAGCGGGCGTCCCTCCTGCTTCACCTCTCCTGAAGCCGACGCCAGCGGTGAAGACTCTGGCGCCGCCGAGTGCTCGACATGTCAAAGGTGCCAAGTTTGTCTCGGTTGACGCATTCTTCTCTGAGAAGGTCGAAGCCGTGCGAGCCAAACCGACACCTCCAGCTGACGGACAGAGCTTCCTCAGTCCGTGGTCCGTTGCCAAATCTCCTGTGACGCCAGCCCAAGCTACACAAGCTGTCCCTTCTGCCGTGAAGACGCCGGACCAACCGCCAGCCTCGGTTGGTGGTGACGTTTTCCCAACACTGGGACATGCAGTGTCTCGGCCTGCGAGGAAGCAGAGTGTGGAGAACCATGCTGCTCCCCCGCGCAAGTCGCCTGTGCTGCAACCGAGTCCGAGCCCGAAGCTCACGTTCACACCTCTCACGTCGTCTCCGATGTTGATCCCACGCAAGCAAGTGCTGGGGCACGACGGGTCTGAGCGTCCGCAGTTGGCGGCGTTCTCGTTGGATGCATTCATCAAGAAGAGCTCCAAGAAGAAGTCGAGATCCGACTCAATCGACTTGGCCAAGCCGACGTGGGGAGGCGCAGCAATGGCTGCTTCACCTCCAACCACCTCCACGCCAACTATGGCTACTCACAAGTCTCTCAAACAAATCCAAGAGGAGGAAGAGGCGCGAGCGAAGGCAGAGGCCGCCGCCAAAGCCAAGAATGGCGGGTTTGTGCGGAAGGCGTCGTCATTCAACAGTTGGGGTTTGGTTCAGCAGCAGCACCACGTCTCTTTGGCCGAACTCCAGCAACGTGAAGAAGAGGAGCGGTTCCTGGAGGAACAGCGTCAGATCATGGCCCAGATCGAGCGAGAGAACCGCCAACGCCTCGCAGACGAGAAGCGGAAGGCCGCGAAGCAGGAGAAGGCAAAGAAATCAGAGATGAAGGAAAGCAAAACGGCCCCAGGCAAGGCGAAAAAACAAAAGGAGAAGCCGATCGCCAACGAAAACAATGGCGAACACGCCAAGCCCAAGCAAAAGAAAAAGCCCGACCAGCCACGGCAGGACAAACAACAAGGCGGAGAGGAGAAGAAGCAGCAGAAGCCAAAGCCCGCCAAGAAGCTCGAGACGAGCCCCCATGTGATGCCATCGAACGACAACGACAAGAAGCCGAACGATGCACGAGCGAAACCCAAGAAAAAGACCAACAAACCTGCCTCTGTGGCAGTGGCACCAGCCCCCGGCGTGATGGCGGCGTGAGGGCTTTGTATTGATTGATAGATGTGAACTATGTGAATATCAGAGACCGTAGCCATTTCGATCTGGAAAGGGTGCGGAAATCTCGGAGGTCGGAACGGAACTCTGAAATCCTATGAGCGGGAGAACTGAACTCTGGACGTGCTGGTCCGGAAGTGAGTTCGTGAAGCTCTGATTGGTGGGACGTTAAACTGGCGGAACGAACTTCAAGTGGAACGCACTTCAAAGTGCAGCTGCGCCAGAAGGCGCGCCTCTTGCGTCCATGTGAAGAACCGAACCATCGGGAAAGAACGGAAACGAGCAGCTCTCTCTGTGAAAACTGTGACACCAGAACAGAGAGTCGTGATGATGGCAAATTCCCGATGATGGACACTCCACAATCATCAAAGGGCATCAACCCCAGAGGCGTCTAAATACAGTGTAGACAAAGATGACAGCATTTGCTTTCGTTCCTGGTGCTGAATCGACCGAATAATGCTGCTCTACTCCATCACTAACGCCTCACCAGCTCTCATATTGCCGCCTGATGTGATCGAAAGCCTGGAGTTTTACACCGCTCTTTGGGAGAGAAGAGAGAGGAAGAGATGGATGCTGCTTGGGCGCCGCATCACTCTCCTGTTGAAGTGATGGGTTGCTGTTTTCTGTTCCAGCCAATCAGCATCACGCATTCGGCTGACCGCAGAACGAAAATGCAGTTTCGAAGGTTTTCCACCCACCTGGTTCCCCAGACTGCAACATAGGTACGCACGCATCATCCCTCGCTTGACAATCACGGTTCTGCTGCTTGGCTGGAGCGAAAATATCGAAATCGCCGACGCGCCCAACGGCCTTTTTTGTTGGTTATTTCGTTTTCAGTGCGCCACTTTTTTTTTGTCAAGCCATTTCTTTGGTACGCTGGACTTGGCGCGCGGCGCTTGTGTCTGCGACTGCGACGCCCACGGCGCTTGTCTTGTTACGCCATTCCCCGCTCCGCTCCTCTCCTCCGCCTTGGATCCGCTCCGCTATTGTTCGATCCGCCCGTCGCCCACCGCGACCCAATTCCAACTTCCGTCTCTGCGCATTCTTTCCACCCAAGTTTCGGTTCCGTCGCTAGCTTCCTCCGCCACGCCCAGTGTTGATTCCTCCAACGCTAGCCAAGATAGACTTCCCAGAAGAGTACGTTGAGTTCCTCGGGGACCCGTGGCAGCAAGAACGCGGCGAGATGACGCTCTTGACCTGTGCGCGCAAGCACCGCACGATGCTGTGGCAGCGCTACAACCGCACGCTCAGCCGCCGCAACGCGCTGGCGCTGCGCAAGAAAGCCCCATCCAGCGGCATCGCCACGTCCGCGATCACGAAGCAGCCGGCTGCGTCCACGGCGTCCGCAGTGAAGAAGGGGCTGCTGCTCACCAGCGCCAGCATCCCCATTGAGAAGCCCACGTCCAACCAAGACCAGGTGACGCCCCAGTCGGACTTCTCACCGTCCCCCACACAGAGCACGAGCCCATGGCGCGCGCTCTTCCTCGCGTTCTTTGCCATCCTCCAACCCGACTCCATGAACGAGGTATGTACGCTCACTGTCTCGGCATGTTTTCGTTCTTTTAGCCCCAAAGAACGGTAACCTGACGCTTCGTTTTCCTGTTCTGTGCAGCGTTTGGAGCCGGAGAACGATTTTCTGGATGATCTCCGCGTGCTTTCCGTTCCACCCCACGTCTCCGACGTTGTGAGCGACGCCAGTGATCTGTTCTGGCGCTACGACATGGACAGCTACGCCGCCAACAACCACAACGAAGACCGGTCCCAGTACATTCTCGACCAGCTCTCGCTGGCTGTGGACGGAACACTGGACGTCGACAACAACGCCGAGCCGCAGAACAGTTCTGTGTTCTTCTGCGGCTGCTACGACGGCCACGGTGGCGAGCAGGCTGTCGAGTACGTGCAGCGGAACCTCTACCGCAACATCAAACGCCATTTGATTGATGGAGAGACCGTCACGGACGCCATCGTCAGCGGCTTTCAGTACACGGACCGCGAGTTCAACCGCCGCAGTGTAATGGAGTTTGCCCAGGGTTCATGGTCGGCGTGTTCCGTCGGAGCCTGTGCAGTGATTGCCATGGTTGTGGACAAGAAGCTGTACGTCGCGAGCTGTGGGGACTGCCGAGCCATCATGGCGTTCCGCGAGCCGGACGGATCCCTGAGTGTCGAGCAAGTCACGCTGGACCACTCGGCCAACGAGGCCCGCGAGCAGGAACGGCTCCGGATCCTGTATCCGGACGACTACGACATCGTGCGGGAGATTGGGGCCCAGAACTTCTACGTCAAGGGCCGGCTCCAGCCCACGCGCAGTCTCGGCGACACCTACATGAAGGTCCAGGAGGTCAACCGCGCGCCCATGCCAAGGGGGCTCCGCATCCGCGGCGACTTCAAGCGTCCGTACATCACGGCAGTGCCCGACGTGTTTGAGTTCGACCTGTGCGACCGCCAGCCCGAGTTCCTCGTGCTCGGCTCGGACGGTCTGTACGGCGAGATGACCAACGACGAGATCGCCTCGACCATCGACAGCCTACGCGAGAAAGGCGTTGAGAACGTGAGCGAAGCGCTCCGCGGAGCAGTGCTGGAACGGATCGCAAAGTATTACGGGTTCAGCACGGAGGAGCTGGAGAAGATTGCGCCGGGCGAGCGCCGCAACTACCACGACGACATCACCATCGACGTGCTCCACTTCACGGCCCCCTCAGCAGTCGCAGAGGAAGTGGTGGACGCCCAAGTCGCGTGAGTTTGACGCTGTGTTAGTCGTTGTTTGTGCTTGCTGTTGATGAACGTTCCGCTGCCATTTGTGCATATTTATCGCAATCATCATGTTTCTCCCCACTCGCTCCACTGTGCTGTTAGTTGACTTAGCATCTGCAGTCATTTGTGTGTGCGTGCAAACACCGTAGTCAATGTGGGTTCAGTCAAGGCGTTTATCAAGTTAGTATTTTGTCGTCAAGTCCAGGATCCACGCTGGGCCTACTGGCTTTCAGGACTGTCGTGGCGGACGGCGTCGTGCCGCTCGCTCTCGGGGTGTGTCGCTGGCGCCTCGTCCAGACGTAGCAGACGCGAGAGCTCGTCTTCTCCGTCCTCTGAGGGGAACTGCGGTGTCAGCAGCATGTCCATGTTGAACGACGCCGTGATGTGGGGGATGTCCTCTTCTTCTTCGTCGTCGTCCCCAATTTCGGACAGCCCAGAGGGCGGCGACCCGCCAAGGCTACTGAGCGCTAGCTCTTGCTCTTCCACAGGGGCTTCTTCGGCCGTTGCTGTGACTCCAACATCATCTGCGACTGACTCAACTGGCAGAGTCTCGATCGTCGCGGGGGCTTCGTGCACGAGTTGTCGTTCGTGTCCGAAACTCTGCTCTGGAATCGGCTGCATCTCGGCCATCTCTTCTTCCGGCACCGTCGAGACAGTCCGTCGCATCGACAGCTCCAACGATGGCGGCGCGTCGGTAGCCTCGGCTGTACTGGGGGCCATTCCTGGCGACGCGAACGGGTTGAAGTTGAGCTCGCTCTGGAAGTCGTACGAGTAGTTGAGGTCCATGAGTCGCTGGCGGTCCTTCATTGGTGTCGAGCCGCCAGACTTCCTGCCGTTAGCACGCGGGGATGCCCGTGGGGACCTCTGAGGAGGCGGGGCGGGATTTGAACGCAGCGACTCCACGGACGCTGACGGGGACGTCGACGGCCCACCGAAGAACTGGTTGTACTGCTGCTTGAGCCGTCGCTTCCTCGACATGACCGACGGCTTGAACGCCACGTACTGAGGAATTGAGTCAATGTCCAGGCACTCGTACTCGCCCAGACTCACGGGGCTGTCGGGGCCGTCACTGTCGTAGAAGTCAGCGTCGCGGTCTCCACTCACCGTGATCTGGCTGGCTTGCTGCGAGTCGAGAGCGTTAAAGTACACACTGCCATTGTCCGATTCAGCGCGCAGACTCGCCAAGCTCGACTCCACCGACACAGGCGGCTGATAGGCGCGAGCGAACGGGTTCAACACGTCGTCATCGTCGTCCTCAGCCCCTGCCGACGCGACGCCAAGCTCCGACGGCACAGCGACTTCAGCTTCAGCGTCGGCACTCGTGCTGCTGGTGCGTGCTACAAAGAGCTCCTCGTCACTGTCCGTCGACCGCGCCGACTTCGCACCAGTGTTCGACACCGGAGGCGACGTCCTCGCCTGCGGGAACAGCGGATTCTCTTCCTCCTCCTCCTCTGCTTTCTCCGCCGTCACAGCCTTCTTGGCGCGTGGGAACAACAGATTCTCTTCCTCTTCCCCCTCTCCGCGCTCCTCAATCTTCTGCTGCGTCGCCGACTTCGCCGTGGACGTCGTCGACCGACTACTGCTGGGCGCAGGGCCGTTGTGGAGCACCACCGAGTCGGCGATGGTCCGCAAGTACGCGTCCAGCTCGTCCTTGGCGCCCACGGCGCCCCACTTGCCCGTGAGCGTGAACTCCACGAGCAGCGTGTTGGTGAGCAGCACGAGCTCGCTGATCTGCGCGAGCCGCTTCTCCATCTTCGAGTTCCAGTCCTCCATGCCGATGACCCAGCGGCCGGCGTCCGCCACGTACGCCAGACTCGACTCCAGCTCGTCGCGGATCTCGTCGCGGTACTCGTAGCAGCGAGCGAAGAGCCGCGCGGCCGTCTTGAGCACTTCAGGTGGCAGATTCACGCCCACGCGCTGGAAGAACTTGTCATAGTACGTCACCTGGACCATAACCATGTGAATATGAGGCGGTTGAAGCCCGGAAACCCACGCACACAGAGCGCGTTACCTTCTGCATAAAGGTCGCGAGGTTGGCTTCGAGTCCCATGATGCCGCTGGCCACAGTGGAGACCGATTTGGAGATGCTGGTCAGCGTCTGCGTGTGTCCGAACCAGGCGGCCATGGTGCTTCGCTTCTAGGGGCTTGTAGACGCACGGAAAGATCGATTTGGACGGCTTGTACTACAGAGAATGCAGTCGAGAGCGTTGTAGTAGCGCTAGTGGCGTGTGGCGCTTTGGACTGCGGCGTAGAGGACGAGACGCGCGGCGCTGCTTCCGCAGGTTTCTCTGCGACGACAGAGCTTCTCACGCAGATGCATGCACTTCACGGTTTCCATCCCTGTCTAAAGCGATCGCCGAACCGTTTGTGTTCAAATTGAGGTGGACCACACCACAGCAGAACAAAATACCGGTGAGATATCGGTGGGGAACGGATAGACCTTCAACGAGACGTGACGACGTTGAGTTCCAGACTAACCATGGACCCAGCCGCTCTCGCCGAAATGGCGTGGGTGGGAGGCTGCTCTGAGATACATACAACGACGCCGCGGCCGTCTCAGGATGATGTACGTCAGACTCACTTCACAGACGCTCTGGCGGTTGTGGAGATATCGATGTCCTGGTAAAGGCGGAACTAAACTCGCCTACAGTACCTCAGTCTGCGAGCCTTGATGTGAGACCATGGTTAGACCCGCGCGAGCCATGATGCAATCGTTTAACCCACAGGATCACATGGACTAAAAAGTGTTCCGTACGCTTGCATTGAGATATGGGGGACTGCTATATCTCCGTAAATAAGCTTCACTCACTACAGTACACACAGTGGTCTACGGGGGCGACCCGAGGGCCATGTCGATCATGGCCTTGAGGTTGATGGTCGTGGAGAAGGAGAAGAAGGCCAGGAAGATGACCACGAGCACGCCGCACGCGATCTTGCTGTAGCCGCCGTACACGCGGAGCTGCTGCGCGTCGAGCTTCTGGCGCGGCAGCAGGAACACGGAGAAGAACGCCATCGCGTGGACGCCGTAGGAGATCATGAGCAGCAGACACAGCGTGCCGATGGCTCCCTCGCCCTGCTTGAGCTCGACCGAGGCGACCTTGGACATGGCCTGGTCGCTGATGGTACGCGTGGCCACGGCGAGGCAGCTTCGGAACGACTGGAGCAGGCCGATGGTGGCGCCTTCGGAGCCGTACTCGGCGATCTCGGTCGCTGGGATGAACGAGAAGATCGAGATCACACCGTCGGAGATAGCCATGATGCACAGCATGGAGTCGAAGAAGAGCTGCGTGCGCGTCGAGGGCACGTACAGCATCATGAGAGCTCGGAAGACTTCGATGCCCACGAGTGCCAAAAGACCTGTGCTGACAGTGCGACGCCAGTCGCTGTTGGACCACCACACCTTCCAGCCGATCATCACTGCGATCGTGACCATAAACTTGATGGCGTCGGTGCGGAGACTGGTGTTGGCGTCAAGCTGCGCGAGCGTCTTGAGAGCCTTGTTCGCGGAGCCGAAGAAGAACCGCGTGGTTGCGAGGAGGATAGACAGGAACAACACGATCTGCCACACTGCGCGCTGCTGGCACATGCGGAAGAAGGCCTGAACCCGCATCAGTGGCGTAGTCATCGACTTGGCTGTCGTGGTTGGAAGACCCGCAGCCATCATGTTGTGCATCATGTCGACCTCGTTCTGCTGGATGCTCTTCTCGGTGCAGTTCATGAGCACGAACGGCACTGGAATGAGTGCCACGATGCACAGCACCAGTAGCACGTAGAACATGTCGACCTGGAGATGGTAGTTCCGTAGCTTCGTATCATAGTTGACGAGGAACGACGTGAGCCAACTGGCGGAACACTCGAAGAGCGCGCGGAAGATGAGGTAGTTGATCTGGATGTGGCCTCGGGACGTGAGCGGCTCCCGCTGCGACAACTCGATCACACGGGCATCCGTGGCGACCTTGGAGATCAGCGTTCCAGCGACTGAACCGAGGATGAGCAGCATGTAGTAGATCAGGTACTCGCCCCGGCCTTCCTTGTCCGTGGTCGTCGGGTTGATGGTTCCAGCGAGGATCGCGAGTCCCAGCAGCATCATGAAGCTGATCGCAGATCCGAGTAGCATGTATGACTTGCGTCGGTAGCCTCCGATCGGCAGCACGTCGGATGCGAGACCGCAGAACAGACTGAACGACGTCGGCAGACTCACGAGACACTCGATGACGGCCTGGTTCTCAGCGCGGTTCAGCTGCAGGAAGTTCATGAGCGTCGGACGCACGCAATACCGCATGATCGCGTACGTGAAGCTGGACTGCGCGGCGGAGACCAAGATGCCCAGGTACTGGCGCGAGAACAACGACACTTCGCCGCCGCTGCGCAACGCGCCGTACTGCTGGTAGTTGAAGAACTTGTCACCGGCCATGAAGCGGTGGTTGGACCGGTCGATACTGAGCGTGAGGTTGCCGCTCTCGTCCATGTCCATGGACGGCGCCTCCATAATCTCGGCGGGGGACAGCATTTGCTGGGTCGCCTTTCTCGCCGCCGCGCGGTCGATAGCGTCCTTGTTGGGCACCATATTCACGTTATTCGAGGCGTGTTCCGACCGGAGCCGATCTGTTGACCCGGATCAAAATTGGCGAGTGCTTCTGATCCGCTCGCTCGCTTGCGGGAACTGTTTTGGACTGGCGTGGGCTATGCTTCGTCCGATGGATGAGAGAGAGACTGGTCTATCTTTCGGACTGGAACCATTAGGCGGATTGGAGTTCGTTGCTGGCGAGCTGTGCGAGCACTGCTGAGCAGGTGACAGCGATGATGTGGAAGGTCGGGGCTGGCTCTTCCGTGCTCGATGAGCGGAACTCTTCAAGGTCTAACGACAAGTGGGATCCGCACGACAGCCAGCTGGCGCGTGAGCAGCCAAGAGATACAAAAGCAGGTGGTCCACGCATCCCCCCAGGTGACGCGTCCGACTCGGGGAGGAAGGCGCAGAACATTTTATGCGGAACAAAGAATTGTGGTTCTGGTGGAGCAGAAACCACAACGGAGACCAACAACACCGACCAATTCTGAGAACAAAAAGCTGGAGGATCCCATAAAACAAAAAATACAATACTTTTGAGAAATCAAATGTGTATTATATAGAGTGGACTCGGAAGCAGGTGGGGGGCGATCTGGTTGCCACCTGCAGAGCGTTTCGTAGGTGCCGCCACGCAGGCGACTGCGCTCCATGCAACGCTGACACCGACGTTCGTAAAGGTAGCGAGTGCTGCGGTGGCCGTCGGCTGGCTGGGTGCGATGGATTCGGATGCGAGTTGCATTTGCCTGAGGGATTTGCCCATGGCATGATGATAAGTTTGAATAAATGGGCCATCGCCATCCAGACAGGAGTGTACTATTATACAATACTTCAAAGTATTGTCTTGCGTGTCAAGTCACTTTGCGCCCTCGTGAGAGTGGTACATTTCGGTTCAAAGGGTGGCGTGGACCAGGTCGCCATCTTCCGCACGCCCAGATGAGTCGTGAGATCTTGGGATTGGGTCTGCGGCCACTTCCACGGCGAGGCGACACCGCGACCGACAGACGCGCAAGTCGAAAACCATGCTTGTCGTGGCGTTGCCGCCGCGTTCACGGACTCGAGTTTCTCTTGATCCATGAAGATGCGGGCGACCCCACGAGACTCCGTTCTCTTTCTGGCAAGTTCCAAACTCAAATTTTGCAGTAGATTGTTGCAAGCGAGCTGTAGGCACCACCTGAACCCGTGCAATTCTCAATTGATCACTGGCACTTGCTCGTTCTATGCCGTATAGTTCTAGTGTAGGTACAGTGCACTCGGTTCTGGCTGATCCACAACCATCTCACCAGGAATGCTGAGGTGATCTGGACAATCCAGCGGATCGGAAGTCTATTATACCCGCGTCGCCGGACTCAACGCCCCAAAGCGAGGATGTTCCAGACCCAACTCGCCCGAACCAAGGACGTTCCCAAAAGTTGTGGATACGATGTCCACTATGGCTGCCGAGCTGAGCTGTTTGCTCGATCCCTATCGTGGATAGAGCAAAACTGCTCAGCTCGGCAGCCACTAAATCGACGGCAGGTGGCGGTGGCGTCGCCTGTGGTGAGAGGAAAATCCCATGCCCACGCTCCGGACTCGTAATTGCGCCTTGCGGCTCGAGAATTCCAGATTCTCACGCTGCTGCACTTGTACTGTAGATCTCATAAACTTTTAAGTGTTGTGTGGGCCGTTGACACTCGGTTGGACCCCACTCGAGCGCGAGTCCTCTGCAGGATCTCAACGTATCCACCAGGCGCAACAGAACCTCTGGTGGAGCCACGTTCCTCACTTCCACGGCAACTGCCCCCTGCGACTTTACACGACGGTCAGGCTGACACACTGATGTCACCAAGACGATGCTGGGACCAACTGCGACATGGTCTCTGCTCCCCACCTGAGCGTGCAGTTGATCGGCTTCACCAAGACAATTCCGTGCCACATTGCATCCTTACTGTAGGAAAAGGCGGGTGCGTCAAGCGGCATCCACTGCTTCCCAGCGCTCAATGGCTTGCGCAACTTGCAGAGGCTCGCTGACGCACCACCTTGGCGTGATCAACAGCCGCGTCCGTCATCCCTCACGAGCCGTGCCGTTCGTGCATGTGCCCTGGTCTCTTCTTGACTTATCATGTGACGTGCCTCACGGAATTCACCACGCACGACCGAGTTGATATGCGCAGGGGCATCCAAGACGTCTCGCAGCTCGAAAATGGAAGAAAGGGTCGTCGGCGGTCATCACCGATGACTGGTAAGCCCCTACAGAGGCGCTTCTACACGGTGCAGGTGGCCCTCCTTTTGTTCTCTCTCTCTCATTTTCAATTTCATCCATTACAATCTCCTTGTTTACGCCGTAGCCTCCTCGTAGACAGCGACCTCCTTCAGTTCATTCGTTGTTGCGGCCTTTCTCTTCGTGGCTCGACGCCACTTCACGCAGAAGACAATCGCGACCGCCAATGCGAGCACAAAGAGCACGAGGGCGACGATGAACACGGCCTTGAACGGCGTCGACTCGCTCTTCACCGCCTTTCCTTCAGAGTCCGTGAGCGTCACCGAGGGGCCGACGTACGCACCGTCGTACGCTGACGTCGTGTTAAGCCAACTCGACAACACGACGTTTGGAAGCTGGAACGTGAGCTTGGCCGTTTCGGCGATGCACGACTTGTCCATGGCCGCGAGCTTGCCGCCGTTCGAGACGTACGACGCCAGGATCTTGAGTCCACACGTCGTCGGGCTCGTCAGCATTGGCGTGTTCCACAACGTGCCGTGGCTCGAGTAGTCGAACGCGACCAGCTCCTTGTTGGTTGTCTTGAGCGCAGCCAGCAGATACTCAGAGTACTTGTGCGGGGTCTGGGCGTCGAGCTTGCCACTCAGAAGCAGCACACTCACGTTGGCGGGAGGTTGCGCAGCGACGTTCCAGTACTTGTCCTTCTTGTACTTGATGGGCCGAGCTGAATACAAACTGTAGTAGTTTGATCCACACGCAACTGCACTCGAGTCCTTGGTGAACGCACAGTAATCTGAAGAGGAGACGCCGCTGGCCATCAGTGCGCTCAGGAAGCGCTGCGTCGCCTCGCGATCGGTTGGCGGGGGCGACTCCCACAGCTCCGAGTACACGATCAAGCCGTACAGCAACTGGGACATCATATCGTCTTCTTCCGAGGGCGCCTTCAGTCGCTCACCGAGCTTCTCGAAGAAGCGGTTGAGCACCTTCTTGTCATCCAGATTGCAGCGAGAGAGGCGGTGCGTGAGCACGGGGATCACATCACGCAGCGTGTAGCTCTGGATGAGCTGTCCCAGCACCTGGCGAAGCGTGCCCGACGACGAGTACTTGCCAGTCTCGTACCCAAAGGTCTTGGCGAGTTGCACGTCGAGAAAGTCGGTGCACTTGGCTGAACCATCGAGCAGTTCCGACAGCAGCGTGCGCAGGACGGTCGAGACGCTCGCATCCTTGAAGTACTGGCCGCAGAACTCGTTGTTTTGAGCACACAGTGCGAGGTAGGACTCGCCCACGGCGTTCATGTTGATGTCCCACATCGACATGTACAGGCCGTTCTCCTCCGCCGAGCCAGAGGTCGTCGCGATACCGTCCAGGATGTAGCCAGCGACGCCCGGAGGATCGAGGTGCATGAGTCGCTCGACGAGAAGCGTGCCGTAGCTCACGCCGTAGACAAACGTCTTGCCATCGCCCAGAAAGTTGGAGATGAAGTACTTGAGATCCGACGCCGCGCTGGTCACGGAGAACGACGACAGATCCGAGCCATACTTGTTTTCGAGTTCCTTGGCACAGTCTCCGACCTCCGCGCCAGTGACACTGCTGCCGCCCGGCGAGCCGCTGGTCAGCGCCTGCACTGCCACGCAGTCAAACTTGGTGCTACGGCCCGTGCCGCGGTGGTCGAGTGTGTACACGTTGACCTGCTCGCCCAGGAGTTTGTTTAGCCCCGTCATCGCCGACTCCACTAGACAATATCATCAAGTCAGTCACACGAGCAAAATCAAACTGTAGATGTCCATCAGAGCCAACGTACTAGCTGGAGAGGCCGCGCCAGGCCCGCCCTGCATGAAGATCACGTTCGGCTTGCCATCGGGCTTGCCCGTCACGTAGCGCTTCACGAAGATGTCGATCGCGCGGCTCTCGGCGTCCTTGCACACGCCGTCGTAGCACAGCGGCGCCTTGAAGATCGCGCACTCGGCCTTGGCCGCGAACGAGTCCTCATCTCCAACGGACGTCGTCGGGATCTCCTCCTCCAGCGAGTACTGCGAGCAGCCGTACCATCCGTGGAGCGTCACGTTCGCCGCCGACGCCGTGGACGCCGCGACTGCCAGAGCCGCCAGCGTGACGACACGAGCGAGCAGCATGGCGGTCGTCGACTAAAGCGCAATGGGAAGCGGCTATACAAGACGCTGCTGTGCGTCTGCGCGGCAAGTGAGACCACCACTCACTAATGACTCACCCATTTTGTGGAGCTTTTGGGTGGAGGGACCCAGTGAGACCGTCGAACCCATTACATACGCACAACATGTCAGCCGGCCAAACCTTGACCGCCCAGCTGGCATTCGAAAATCGAGGAAAAGACAAGCCGGGGTGCGATTCTCATGTAATAGACAAACGGGGGTACACTGTGGACAAGGCGGGGTGCAATCGTTCGAAGATTGGTACCTAGAATAATGCAATGATCTAAGGGAATACAAGACCATTCAGCAAGT